>MNCI01001324.1:429951-516785 GCA_015680685.1 Gnetum montanum
TGGCTTGTGATCTTATAGGAACTTGATCTCATGATGGTAGATCGAAAAGCAATCAAGAATGTGGTCACTAACCACCTCTCTTGCTTAAGATGGGATAATAAAGAGGAGGAGAGCCTTCTCTCTAATCAGTTTCTAGATAAAATCCTCTTTACAAGAGCAATAAATGATCAAACTTCCACAGAAACAACATGGTACAATGACATCCTCACTTATCTTCTTACTCAAGAGATGCCACACGATCTTGACTTCAGAAAGAGGTAACAATTTCTCCATTAGGCCAAATATTTTATGGAGATCAATGGACATCTTTACAAGGTGTGCATTGATGGCTTGATTCATTGATGTGTCCCTAATGAAAATTAACTATGTGTTCTCTAGGATGCTCAGGAAGTGCCTTGTAGAGGCTATTATGCCAGGAGATATATGACCATAAAAATCTTGATGATAGGATACTATTGGACTACAATCTTCAGGGATACCCACTCGTTTGTCCAATCTTATGAACATTACCAATGAGATGAAGGATGACTACTTGCATGGAAGATCCTCAATAGTGGATTCAACCACTGTAACCTTTTGACATATGGGGCATTGACTTCATCGGTTGCATAAAACCCATGTTCAACAAAAAGGCATATATTATCATATTTGTTGACTACTACACAAAATGGGTAGAAGCAAAAGCCATTATTGATTGTACATCATCCACTGTTGCTAGATTTATATAAAAAAATATTGTAAATAGGTTTGGGGTGCCATGTTCACTAATTTTTGATAATGGAACTCATTTCACAGGTGCCACTTTTAGAAAGTTAATGCAATGCTTGTGGGTTGAACATAAATTAACAACGCCCTATCACCCCCCAAGCGAATGGTCAAGTAGGGGTAACCAACCAGGAGATCACAAAAATACTAACATAGACCATTAGCAAATATAGGAAATATTGGAGTACAAAACTCAACAATGCCCTCTAGGCCTATTACTCAACATGGAAACTTCCTATTGACTATTCTCCCTAAGATTTGGTCAATGGCCTATGATCTAGATCTTAACCTAAGTCTAGCATAGAGAGAAAGATTGATCAACTTGAATGTGCTAGAACAAAATTGGTTAGTGGCCTTATCTTTGAATGAGGTGCATAAGGCATTTAGCAAGCAATGTCATGACCTAAGAATACGAAAGGTAAAACTTCAACCAGAAGATAAGGTCCTCTATTAGAACCCCACACATGTACCCCAGAAGGAAAAATTTCAAACATTATGGAAGGAACCTTATATAATTGATCAAACCTTTCCCTCTAGGGCCATACTAATCTACAAGCTTAAAATCCCAAGTAAAAAGTAGTTGATCAACATTAACAAGTAAAACCTTTTCTAGAGCCAAGACAAATCAATGCACTACCACCTTGACGGATGACAACCACATTTCATTTTTTGGATCTCCTCCTTCCAACTTAGTCATGGGGAAGATGACCATCTATGATAACAACCCATATGGCTTCTCATTTTTTTACTTTTTTTTCCATGTTTTTGATTTCACAAGTTATTTATTTTACAAACTTTTGATCCTCAAATTTTTCTAATTTTCCATCGTTGTTAATACCTTTGAACCTTTCTTGATTATTTTACACTTTCTTATATACATTACATTGTTTTATTTTTTTTTGTTCAAATGTGATATTTCCTCATTTTTTCTAATAAAATTACTTTATTGCCACAAGACGCAGTGCCACAGTGGCTATTTACTAATGTTGGTTTGTGCTTAAAGTTGTGATTGTCGATGGCTAGTTTCTATTTTTGAATTTTGATGTTTGATGACTATGACATGGTTTATTTTTCATAGAATAGGCAGTGAGTCCATGTCATCTATTCATTCAAATAATTCTATGATTTTTCTTTTTCTGGGAATTTGAGGTTCCTTCCATTAAAGAAACTTTTAATCAATCAGTGACCTTGGTAGTTCTATAATTAGGAAGGATTCAAAGGTTTGTAAAGGGTATGACTTCAAAGGAACTTAATACTCTTTATACTTTTCTACTTGCTTGGTGCTTGAGTGTTTTTCATGAACTTCTTACCATTCCATTCCAACCACTAGTAGGAAGTCAAATAAAGTCTTTACATGGTGTGGTTTCCATTCAAAAATTTAAAAAAAGAAAAAAAAATGATGATGGGAATTCAATGCACACTCCTTAGACAAATAAACTGGCTACAAGCACTGGTTATGAGACTAAAAAGACATGCACCCATGCTTGAAGGTCTCCTCTAACTAAGGACCTCTCTCACTTCCTACTCTATTTTTTTCTCTTTATGGAATGGTGGATGTTCTATGGAAGTCCTCTCGTGTCTTGTGTAGGTGGATTAGTCTTAGAGTGGTGATGCAAAGTCATTGAGAGTGGTTGGTTTTGGTCTAGACTAGGGATGAATCTTCTTAGGTCATTTTAAACATAAATTCTAGAAGGAACTTCTTATGACCTCAATTCAAAATTCCATTCCACTTTCTCCATCATCCATCCATGGTACCATAACTCACCTCACTACCAAGGTTTATGTTATGCTCTATGGCTTAGTCGAATGTGTTTGAATTCTTGGATAGATTCTTTTTGGTTGGTCCTTAACTTTTCATGATCATTAATCAACTGTGGGGCCCATGGACTCCTTGGTTGAGGTTATGTAATGGCAACAAAGGCATGAGCTTGTTATGAGAAGGGCCCACTTGCATAGCTCTTGGTTTGGTTAGTTAAGGTTCCTCACCTTAGACATTACTACAATCCTATCTTTCACATATTCCATTGTGTATTCTGCTCGATGCTCATTGACCTTTTATTTCATTCATCCCTTGAATCATTTTTCTTCATTTTTCCAAATTTATGAGCTCCAACATCCCTCTCATATTTTCATACTGTTCTTGGCCTTTTGAGCTTTCATTTGACCCCAATTTCATTCAAAAATTATTTGTATTTTACAAGTTTGACCAAAGTCAACATTCATCTATAGTGGTCAATAGCTACATCGACAAGGCCTCATTGAGACAGCTGACTGCATTGACGAGGCCTCATTGACAAGTCCTCATTGACATATTGGAAAAATCCTATATATACTAATACACACTCAGAAATTTTTGTCGTTTGCCTCATAACACATGGGGAGTTTTTGCCATTTTTAGAGCCTAAAACCTTCTAGAGCCTTTAACTTCGCAACTTTTTATCCAAATCACCTCATTATTCAATCCTATAGTTACCAGAGGTATGCTCTTTAATTGTGGGGATTGCAAACCTTAAGGTTTTTAATGAAATTTTTGAAAAAAAATTTCAACTCCTCCAAAGGGTTAATAAACTTAACAATATGCAAATATCAATTTTTTTTGGAAGTTAACCCTTTCAATAACCTTTGGGATAATCTATTAACGATAACACATAAATAAAATAATGATTGGAGTAATCAAATTAGCCATAATCACAACTTAGCCAAGTGTAACTATCCTAAGAGATAAAGGTATCCCAATTACTTCATGTTACACAATGATTGCTAACCCATGGTCTTATTGTGATTACAAATGACACCAAGACAAAAATGCCTATAGGAAGGAGAACCCTTTCAACTAAAGGAGAAATGGCCTAAAGCTAGAAGAGACCAATAAGAACAAGCCCAAGAACCACCAAAGGCAACCCATACAATGGGACCTCTTTGTGAGGAGCTTGAAGTGGAATCTGTTCAAAAAATTCTAAAAGAAGAAGTGCCCACAAGGAAATCACAGTAAGAGGAAGCACTTTAATGTGGCTTGAAGTCACTTTAACTCAAGCTTTCCTTGACAGCATCAGGTCCTAAGAGATTCAATGCTCAGTCTTCTAGGAAATAAACTTTGGGCCATTCCTAGAGAAAGCTCTAGTAGAAGTCAAAACATAAATGCAAACCTCTCCCATGTGGTCAATCATCACATCTAGTAAGGAATGGTACATGGGAGAGACATATCTCTTCTAGAACAATAGAAGGCTGGGGTCCATAATAAAATCAAGGATATTCAGGTATCCTACTTGGCCAAGGCTATCATGCAAGCACTAGGGTTGGCTAATATTGGAATAGAGTTTCCAAAGCTATCAACGAAAGGTGATCATGAGGCCAAAAAGGAGTGGACTTAGTAGTATTATGGGGTCAACCGTAAGGAGTACAATGTGCTTACATTGGTGGAATGCATCTATGTTAAAATTGCAACCTATCATCTCAATTCCATGGTGAGGCCCAAAAGGGTGACCACCGTTTTTGCTCAAGCATGTGTTGCTCTAAGTAGGAGATTTATCTTAAACCTTCCACAAATGATCTATTTTGAGATCGAGAAGAGTTTAAGGAAAATGAACATGGAAGTAAAATCCTACCCTTTCTATGCCTCATTCGAAAAATTTGCAAAAGGGTAAGAATCGTCTACTATGCCAACGACATAATCAAACATGCTTCTTGGGCTTCATGATCTAAAATCATGAAGAAAAAGATGCCGACTACAACTCAAGAAGAGGAGCAGTTTCCACCTCCATCGCCTACTTAAGAAACAATGCTAGAGGCCCATGTATCCATTGAGCACTTGCACAAAATTTGAGAGTAGCTCTTATAGGAATAAGAACAACATGTAGGGATGAGTTGTATGAATTCATCTATGTACTGACCAGCAATGAGTCACGTTAATGAGGTGGCTTGAACAATCAACCAGATGAAGAGGGATGGACCAATATTCTCTACCTAACAAATGTAGTTTCCTGTGAGGTTTGGTCCCAATTCTTGAGAGGTGATAGTGTCACTATCACAATACCATTTATTTCCAAAAATATTTGGGTATGCTGCCTCCTTTTTGATGCATTTGGGGGAAGGTGAAGGGGCCATTGTATTGATGATGTAGCACCAAGGGTAAGAGACTATGACTAAGGTAGTTGTTGACTATGTCACTGAAGCACTCAATACACTTGCAAAATTTGTACTAGACATATCTACACTTTGAGATGTTTAGATGTCCATAGGCATGGTTAGAAAAAAACTAAATGTAGCCCAGCATGAAGAATTGTTGAATCGACTAGTGGGGACTAGGAAACTAATTCTAGATATCTTTAATTTTTTGAATAACATCACTGCAACCCATCTAGAGCTATTGGAAGCAAGGGGAAAATGCATCATCTTGGAGGGTCAACTTGAAATGGCTTAAGCACAAAATAAACACTTGGCTACAGAGGTTGCTGAATTACATGACCACCTTGCTAATCCTAAACTCCTCAACCAAATAATAACCAAAGATGAATCTTTCTATCAGCATCAAGAATTATTCAAGAAGGCTGAAGAGGAAGCGGTGATGACCATCTTTATCTAGTTCATAGTAGAGGTGAAAACATATTCAATTCAAAAGGACTTAGCTCAAATGTGTCAGGAGAATGAAGCATTGACCACAAAAAATCATCACTTGTACAATGTTGATGCCAAAAAATAACAAATACAAGAGTTCATTCATTAATAGTAGGAGTAGCTAGCCAAGGTGAATATGGAATTAGGAAAATTAACAACAAAAAATTAGAATTTTTCAATGGAGGAAGTTCATGCTTGCACTAGAAATCTACTATTAAAATTGCTAGCTACAAAAATGAAGCTTTAAAGTTTGAAAAAGTTAGAAATCACTATAGAGACTAGGTTGGCCTATAGAAGGAAGTAAACAAGAAGCACATCCAAATGGCGAAGGAAAAAATAAATGAAGTTCTCCAACAACTCCAACAAGGAAAAGAAGTTTAGTAGCTCATCATTGATGGGATTGATGCCTATAACAAAGTGGAGATCCACCTAAAGGAGTTGTAGATAGAAGAAATGACAAAGTACATGGAGTTGGCCAATCTCTATTATGCAAACCTGGCTATGTTGACTACCAGATGGCTGTGGTTAGAGTTAGAAAAACAAGTGGCTAGCTCTTATTTGGTATATGAGGCAAAGTTCAAGCACCATAAAGACACCAAGTAGAAGCTTGAGATTACAAATGCTAAACTTGAAGTTCTCAGAGCATGATTCACAGATCAATGATCAATTGCTAAGAACCTAGCCAAAAGGATCAATAATTACCAAGAGTTGAAGGATACAGTTAGAGCGTTCAACATTGAACACAAAACAATCATTGCTTGGTTTATCAATGTAAAGGAGTTGTTTCCAACAATTCCATATCCCTGGGATATGCCCATTCTGACCCATGTTGACAAAGTTGCATGGACGATTCATGATCTAAGAAGTAATGAGGAGAAAATGAACACTAATGGATTCTTTCTGCCACCCATCATAAGTTGTAGTAGTAGTAGGATAGCCATAGCTATCTCGACCACTGCATGTGCATGAAGTTGGTGAAGGTTCCTCAAAACCTTAGGATCCACCACCACATGGGATTGTCTAAACTTCTCCATCAAAATTTACACCATCAAGTAATGTGCTACCACATGGGATTGTCTAAACTTCTCCATCAAAATTTACACCATCAAGGAATGTGCTATCCAATTTTGAAGAATCATGTCATGGTATTCAATTTTGTGTCATGAACATACACTCAGGCACTTCGTTCTTATTAAGTCAGTCTATTTTATATGTGAAGGGTTAGTTAATAATCCCATACCTTTCCAATTTTGTAAAAAAATTCAAGGACAAGTTTTCATTTAGTCATGGGGGTATGATGATTTGCAATTTTTTCCTCATCGATTGGGCCTCGTCGATGCATTGTATCATGCATCGATGAGGCACCATCAACACAGGGTTCACTTTTTGGCTATAAATATGCGCTCACCAACTTCATTTAGGGAAAGGAGATTTTAGTAGTAGTGAAGCTCTTGCAGTTTGTCCATTTGAGAGTTAGAATTTTTCTCTTGAGTGCCCACAATAGGAGTGATTCAGTGTACATATCTTTATTTAAGCATTATTGTACATGAGCACAACAGTGTGTGTGGAAATAAAGATGAGCTTTCTGATAAACCTTGTAGCACTTTGGATAGATTAAATATTTTATTTATGCATTTAATGTTTTCAATTATTTATTTATTGAATATTTTCCAATAATTAAGCTGATGAAGTAATTAAGTAAGACAAGCTAGATAGATTAAATACATAAGTATGACTGCTTCAAGCGTAACATGTATTCACTTGGTAATCCTAGCAGTGTTATTGCTTGGTACGCCCAATAGCGTGGTGCTTGGTAACTTAGTAGTTGATATGTGGGTTCAGGACATGTTTGGAAAGTGGGATTGGATGCTTATGTTAGAACTAGTTAAATACTATTTAATTAGTTAAATTAAATTAGTTAATCCAATTACTTTATCTTCCTTTAAACACCAAACTATAAAATATAAAATGATAAAAATCATATGCCTCAATTATAGTTAATCATACCAATGTACATCACAAGTACAATTGGGAAGACAATGAACAACCTTAAGGCAAGATTCACTTCTTAGAAGACTAGTGCATTGGAAACTATAAAGTCCACAGAATTCAATCGGATCGTGTGTGAATGATTTGTGATTCGTATGGTTGGACATAGGGGTACCTCGTCGCTCATCAAAGAACAATGAAAAGTTACTTTAAATAATTTACATAAATATAAAGCAGAATTTAGTGTTGTCATTCTAAGCATATCAGAATCAAAGAGATTCATGAAGGTGACCTAGTCCTTTGCTATTTTTTGAACTCCAAAGATACAAAGTCCTTCCCCAACAATAGGATCCTTTCATAGTGGTTTAATCTCTACATAGCAGTGCCTATATTCTATCTAATATAGAAGGACATCAATTTCTAGATCCTATCAATAAAACATTTTTCAAGCATTATTATAGGTAGCTAATTATTTTATCACAATATTAAACATGCTAGTTATTTGAGACTAAATGTGTGTTCTTCTAGTAGTAATTTATTCTATATCTTCTCTTATATACTATGTTAGGATAACAAGTTTTCTCTAAATCTTTTTTTATTTACACTATTTCATTTACTAACCTTCCCTCTCTATTTCATATTCTACTATCTCTTTAGCTATTTTATTCATATCTTCCTACTTTACTTATCATGTTCTACTCTATGTACTCAACACAATTAGTGAGATTTCTGGGTAACTGAATATTTGATTACTTCATGTGAGGGTGTGACTAAGTGTATTATTAAGTGGGATAGAGAGAGAGAGTACTATTTTGATACTATATATGTTACATACTTTTTAGCCATGCCCCACTTCTATGATATAGCATCATCCTCATAACAAGTGTATGGGTGATATTCTCTTTATTTTCCTTTATTTTTACATTCTATTTTTGCATACTATAATTTTTACTCTTATAAACTATATTTCTCTTTTCTTCCTCTCATTCCATTTCCTTATCTATTCCCATTCCTCTCTATGTTGAACATTAGTGAGATCAAACAAGTGTCTCTTCCCTAATACAATGAGATAGTGTTGAGTATAGAGTGATGTAAATAGTGTGAATATTGATATAAGTAAGATGAGGGAGAGGTTAATTTTAGGGATTTATCTATGTCGTACTTCTATGACATAGCACACCATCATTGATGTATTAGTAATGTCCATAACATGCTTTTCCCCTACTATTATTATTTTCTACCTATAATAGCATCTTACCATTAATAGCAGCTTTTTTCTTTTCTTGACAAACTCTCCTTCAACTTTTTAGTAGTATTTATCAAGAGGAGGAAATGGTTTATACATTGGCCATTTTATGGAAGTCAAAGTTTTAGGTATAGTAACATTTTCAACAAGCTCAATCTCCTCAAAAGATCTAAGTTTTAATGTCCTACACCATTAGCAACATTATTCCTAGTCATTATCTCAAAAATATTTCAAACTTGATGTCTCACATCATTCATAATGTCACCTTTGATTACTTGTCTCCAGTCTATAGTTTCAACATCTCATATTATCTCCCATGTTGATCCTAACTTGGAATTTTAGCATTAATTTTGTTCTCAATGTTTGGGGTTATTTCATCTTTTGATGTCTGATGTCACTTTTTCTATGTCAACTACATTTTGATATCTACTATAACTACACATATTATTTCTCCTATCTAGAAGCTTCTTGAAGTTTCTATGGGTTCTAATGCACTATTTCTTTACAATCTATGAGACATTTTTGGCCTATAATTAAGAGCATATTTCAAATTAAGAAGGGATTAAACATCTTAGAGAAAGAAAGTGATGAATCATATATTGGTTGCATTGACTAGGCCTTATTGACTAGGCCTCATTGATGCATGATTTGATGTGTTGACATAGCCCCATCGACATAGTGTTTATTTTTGCCTATAAATACGTGCTCACTCATTGTGTGTATGGCATATCTTGTCATAGTTGTAGCAAATCTTTTGTAGTTTTGTCATTTGAGAGTTTGAATAATTTTCTAAGAACCTACAATAGGATTTAAGAGTGTACAAATTTTTATTCAAGCACTATTGTACCTTAGCATAACAATGTGTATGGCAATTCAACTAGATTGCCATGAATTCAATGATTTGTATGGTTAGGCATAGGGTCTACTCACTGCTTATCATTGACACCATTGCTAGGGACTTGTATTTTGATACTTGCACTATCTAGGATTTAGTGAATATTATTTAAGATCATTGGAATGAACCCTAAGGCTATCGCCATTCAAAAAATGAATAATTATAATTATAAATTAAGCACACTAAATTTTTCTCTAATCTAGAATGTCTTCTTCTCATAGGCATGATGATTCAAAACCACCAATGCCCTAAGAATTCAAAGTGATGTATCCTCATCTAGATGGAGTTTGTAACTAATTTCAACTTCATCCTATATTAGGATGAGCAAATATGGTGGAGAGATATGGAGGACAATGTTGTGTTGCCTCTCGATTGATTTGTTCCTGGGATGCTGCTCCAAACTCTTAAGAGGTTGGAAATCCATGACCTCCATGATGATTATGTTGTGCAAGACCATGACTATTAGGACTACCATCCCACAAAAACACAATGCAAACAAGATAGACAATAGGAGAAGTGCCATGAAGATACAAAGGGGAAATAATTCACCAACCCCATGTTGCTATTGAACTAAAATTACAATGAGGATCCTTCTTCTGAGGGTTTTCAGCATGAATATTCTCCACCCCTTAACATTAGTGATGGAGGCTTGAACCTGAATCTACAGTCCACTATCAACAATCTAGGTTCAAGCAAAGGTGGGAGTCAAGGTAGGGGTTCAGGAAAAAGTGGGAGTCAAGATAGAAAATATAATGATTGTGGCCATGATAAGTAGAGAGGAGGTGACAAACACTGTAGTGATGGTAGTCTTCCTCCCTCTTCATCCTCTTTATCTACATCTTCTTCTTCCTTCTCTAAATTTGATCAAAACCACAAGGGACAAAAACGTGGTGGAGGTTAACAATGGGACAATGATCATAGGCCTTGCCATGATCAAAGGGGTAGCAAGGGACATCATAGAAATCATTAAAATCATCATAATGATGAGCCCTTACTAGCAACTTAAAGCATGCTTAACATTGTAGAGGCTATCAAAATTGCTATTAGGAATGTGAAAGATAGCCAAATTCAGAGGCTAAACATGAATAATATTCCTAGATTTGATGGGGGATATAACTCAGATCCTCAAATGCATGTACAAGCCTTTCATGATGCCTATGCCTTGAAAAATATTGAAAATGATTGGCAAAAGCTCAAGCTATTCCCCATAACACTCATCAAGAATGCAGAAAGTTGGTACCAATCTCTAGAACTAGAATCAATTTGTCGATGGAGTACAATGCTAGAATTATTTAATGAAAAGGATTAGATGTACTCCATAGTTTCAAACCTACAAAGGAAAATCCAAGGCTAAAAACAAAGAACACATGAACCCTTGGATGTCACCATGGGAAGGTATTATTCCCTTATGCATAGATGTCTTAGTCATAGTTATTCATAATAGGAGTAGCTTGGTCATATCATAGATGGGCTCTAATTAGAAATGAAGAGAACTCTTGAGATCTATGCCCAAAGAAGACTATCAGAATTAAGAGCTCATTAGATTCAAGGGTTGATTGAACAAGTTTCAAAAGAAGAAGGTGATTTGAAAAAATGGAAAAGTGTTAAGGAGTATAACCAGGATCCTTCCATTAGAAAAAGGGAGGCCCAATTTTGTGATAGTGAGAAAAAAGCAACACTTGATGAGGTGGTGTAGTGAAAAACCTTTCCAATTTAAAAATATATGTTTGTAATCTTAGCTAAGGTTGAAAAAATTTGGGAAGCTTTGGATGAAAATTTTTAGATAGCTCTAAAAATTACAAAAGAATCCAAGGAACAGGGTAGTGATTGTCACTATAGGGGAAGGGAAGAAGATAAATGTGCCTACCAAAGAGGTATGGGCAAGGCCATGGTAGTAGAAGAGGTTGTGTAGTTAGAATTAGATTATGATGGTTAGAGTGACATCTGCCAATATGAACATCCCAAGGGATGTTGCCCTGTTATGTCACACTTATAGGAATTTGGGATCTATGTTCTGAATCCTAGACTAGCATAAAGGAAAGTACCTAGAAGGTTGCTTTATCCTCAAGGAAACCCAAGGTAGTTCCACTAACAACAATAGGATTATTATCTAAGTGGGGCTCCACCACAATTTTATGAGTAGTATCAACAATGGAAACATCCACAGTCATGGGGGATGCCACCACCAAGGCAAAAGTACCCTTATAGGCAACTAGATCTACATGGGTACTATGTTCATCAATTAATGTCTCTATGTGCATTCATGATTATTTTTAGCATCATTACTACCCTTTAGAATATTAGAAAACTTATTTTCCATCTACTCAAGGGGAATGCCATATTCCCATCATCCTCCTCATCCTTTAGCACATTGTGGCCACTACCTATGGGTGGTTGTATCCTGCTAATTTCCTAGTAATCAAAGTTGACAATTGCAAGGGGGACTTTCCAATCATTATGGAAAGGGCTTGGTTGAGCACTATTGATGCATGAATGGACATCAGAGATCTTTTTCTAAAAATTTTCAAGGAAAATGCATTTAGAAATATTGAGAAGAAATGAGTTCGATGCATCATGTAGAACGATATAAGGTGCAACTGTATGCAGAATCTCTAATCCATGAAAAGAGCATTCATTTCTACATGTAGGTAATATGCAAATGAGGCAGATATTCAAAGGTACATATATGCAACAGCCATAAAATAGTAGGGCACCCAGTGGCTAACAATTGATCTTGGAAGCAAAACACTTTGCATAGAACCTACTGATAGCTTAACATGTGCCTATGTTGAAGGCATGGATGAACTAGAGCAAGTTCATCACCAACTCTCTAATGATGCAAATGATAAAATCAATGGGAGAGAGGTGGAAATCCTTAAAAAATTTAAACAAAATCCCAAAGAGTTAAAAACTCTACCTACTGGCATGGAGTATGCATTTTTGAAAAATTGCAAGCCGATAATCATCAATGCCAATCTTGCTCCTAAACGGAATTGGATGCTATTGAGGATGATCAATAGATGGCAAATAGCCTTTGCTTGGTCATATCTTGAACTCACAAGGATTGATTCTAGGATATGTCAACATTGTATTTACACTGATCCAACCATGAAGCTAAAGAGGTAGTCACAATGGTGATTGAATCCCACATTGAAGTAGATCATCAAAGAGGAAATCAAACAACTCCTCAAGGTAGTGTTTATCTATCCCATTGCAAATAGTGAGTGGGTTAGCCCACTTGTGGTTGTGCCAAAGAAAGGTGACAAGTGGTGAGTCTACATTAACTTCTAGCTATTGAATATGGAAACATTCAAAGATCACTTTCCATTTCCATTTGTGAATGAAGTGTTGGACACTATATCTGGGCATTGTTATTAAAATTTTCTTAATGGTTATAGTGCCTATAACCAAATCCAGATTGTGCCAAAGAATCAAGCCAAAACAACATTCATGAGTCCTTGGGTGACTTTTGCATATCAAACGATGCCTTCTGATCTATGCAATGCTCCTACAACATTCCAATGCTTGGTCTTAAGCATTTTTTAGTAACAAATTGGTTACGGGATGGGAGTCTTCATGAATGTCTTCTCACTTATGGCACCACATTTGACCAAGCCTTGGACTACCTTGAGAAAGTGCTTAAAAGGTGTGTGAAGACAAATCTTCAGCTTAACTAGCAAAAAGGCCATCTGATGGTCTAGGAGGACATTGTACTAAGGCATAGAATTTCTTAGGTAGGGATTCAGGTGGACCCTAAAAAGATAAGGTTCATCTAAGGAATAACTAGCCAAGTAGAAACTATGAAAGATGTCCAGTCATTCCTTAGACACATTGGCTACTACCAACATTTTATAAAAAAAAATTTCTAAGATTGCAAAATTGTTGGTCGAGCTTACAAAGAAAGATGCTTGATTCATATGGACCATAATATGCAAAAATGCATTCTAGAGCCTCAAGTAGAAGCTCATAGAAACTCCAATTCTACAAGAACCTGACTAGTCTAGACCATTTCATATAATGATAGACACATCAAATTATGCCTTGGTAGCCATTCTTATGCAGTTGGATGGAAACAAATGTCTATATTACATCCACTACACAAGTTGAAGCATTATGAGTGCATATTTGAATTACACCATAGTAGATTAAGAACTAATGATTTTGGTGTATGATTTGGAAAAGTTTAGGCACTATGTACTTCAATATAAGGTGTTTGTGCACAATGATCATAGTGCCATTCACTTCCTAATGAACAAGCCAATGATGAGCCCTTGTATCATACAATGGTTGATGATCTTGCAGGAGTTCAATCTTACAATGGTAGATCAAAAGGGGATGGAGAATGTGGTCACTAATCACTTGTCTTGATTACCATGGGATAACAAAGAGGAGGACAGCCCACTCTTTGACCAATTTTCTAATGAACTCCTCTTTACATGTGCAATAAATGAACAAGTGCCTAATGAACCAAAATGATATGATGGCATCCTCACTTATTTTCTTACTTAAGAAATTCCACAAGATTTGGACTACAAGAAAAAACAATAGCTTCTTTATCAAGCCAAACACTTCATGGAAATCAACGGACACCTTTATAAGGTGTGTGCCAATGGCCTTGATGCTAATCAATTGCATGTTCTCTAAGACACTAATGAGGATCCATATAGGGGCCACTATGTTGGGAGATGCATGACCATTAAGATCCTAATGGTAGGGTATTATTGGCCAACCATCTTCAAGGATGCTCACCAATATATCTATTCTTATAAGTCATGCCAACGAGATGATGGGATAACTACTCGAATGAAAAAACCTCAATAGTGGATTTAACGACTAGAACCCTTCAATATTTGGGGCATCAACTTCATGGGTTCCATCATTTCCATGTCAAATGAAAAGGCATACATAATCATTGCCATTGATCACTACACAAAATGTGTAGAAGCAGTAGTTGTCATCAACTGTACATCATCTACTATTACACAGTTTGTACAAAAAAATGTTGTAAATACATTTGGTATGCCACATGCATTGATTTCTAACAATAGAACCCAATTTACAGGCACTACCTTTTGCAAGCTTATGCACTGCTTGGGGGTTGAACATAAACTAACAACACCCTATCACCTTCAAGCCAATGGTCAAGCAAAAGTTACTAATAGGGAGATCATGAAGATCCTGATAAGAACTGTTAGCAAATATAGGAGAGACTGGAGCACCAAACTAAATGATGTCCTCTCGGCATATTACTCAATATGAAGACTTCCTATAGGCTACTCTCCCTATGACTAGTGTATGGAAAATTACCAGCTCTACCTATTCAATCTGAGCTCCATACACTTTCAACAGCCTGCGACTTGGACCTTGACCTTAGCCTAGCATAAAAAGAAAGATTAATCAACCTGAATGTGCTAGATGAAAATCAATTGGTAGCCCTATTCCTGAATGAAGTGCATAAAGCATTCAGTAAACAATGCCATGACCTTAGGATAAGGAAAGTGAAATTTCAACTTAAAGATAAGGTCCTCTACTAGAACCCCACACATGTACCTCAACTAACTAAGTTTCAAATGTTGTGGGAGGGGCCTTATATCATTTATGAAACCTTTCTTTATAAGGCCATGTTGATCTACAAACCTGAGAGCTTGAACTAAAAGCAATTGGTCAATACACAATAAGTTAGACCTTTCCATGAGCCCAAGCAAGCCAATGGAAGCAACACCTCAATGGATGGATGACCTTGCTCAATCTTTTACATCTATTTTCAACTCAGTCATGGGGAAGATGGCCATTTGTGCTAATCATTTAAAGTGGCTTCTTAGTTTTTCCTAATTTTTTGTTTTACATTTTCTTTTTTTTAATATCTTTTTTTTTTTATTTTACACACTGTTATTTTTCGAAGTTTTTTACAACATCATTTGTATGTTTTATCTCTCTTGAATATTTTACAATTTATTTTATATTTTCCTTTATTTTGGTGTGAATTTTCCTTGTTTTCTAATAAAATTGCTTTATTGCCAACAAGACACAGTTATGTTTTAGTTGTTTGCTAATGGTGGTTTGTACTTAATGTTTTTGATTACTAATGTCTGGTTTCTATTTTTGAAATTTAATGATTATTAACTAAAACAAAGTTTATTTTCATGGAACAGGTAGTAAGTCCATGTCATCCACCCATCCACAAACTCTATGGTTTTCCTTGTTTTGGAAACATGATGTTCCTTTTCATTAATAAAACCTTAATGAACTTGTAACCTTGGTAGTTTCTAGATTTGGAAAGGATTAAAAGGTTTGAAAATGGTGTGACCTAAAAGGAATTCAAAGCTCTCTATACCTTCTACCATATTGGGTGCAAGTGTTTTTTTCATGGATCTCTTAACATTTTGTGTCAACCAATAATAGGAAGTTGAATAAGTCTTTGCATGGTGTGGTTTTCATCCAAAAAATATATAAAAAATGATGGTAATTCAAACCACACCCCTTAGACAAAATAAATGGGCTGCAAGCACTAGTTATAGAACTAGAAAGACATGTTACCCATTCCTAAAGGTCCCATCTAACTAAGACCCTTTCTTACTTCTTACATCTCTTGTCTTCTCTTCTCTAAAAGGAACAATGTTTGATCTATGGGAGCATTCTTGTGTCTCAAGGGGATGGATGGCTCTTAGAGTGATGGTACAAACTCACTAAATGTGGTTGGTTTTGGCCTAGACTAAGGATGGACTCAATCAAGTAATTTAACCATGAATTCCACAAGGGACTTCATGTGACCAGGATCAGGAACTCCATTCTACTCTCTTTATCATCCATTAATGCTTCCATAACTTACCTTACTACTAGTTGTTCATGTTTTTATCTAGTGTCTTAGTTTGATGTGTTGAAATTCTTAAATAGATTCTCTGGGTTTAGTCCTTAACTTTTTGTAACCATTAATCAACTATGGGGCCCACAAACTCCTTAGTTGAGGCTATGCAATGGCAAAAATGGCATGTGCCACTATGGGGAGGATCCACTTGCATATCTTGTAGGTTGGTTTGTTAAGTTCCTTACCCTTAGATGTTGCTACAATCAAATCTTTCATGTGCTTCATTGTAAATCCAACTATGCACTCCTTAAGGCATTTTTCTTCGTAAAATCTCATTTGCCAATCATTTCTCAATTTTCTAAACTTCAAAACCTTCTTCTAATATTTTCATCATGTTCATGGCTTTTGAGCTTCCATTTGACCTTTATTTCATGTGAAAAATCCTAATTTTTTATTATTACTTTTAACAAAGTCAACAGTGGTCAATAGTCATGTTAATTAGGCCTTGTCAACATAGCACAAAAATCCTATAAATAGCACCCAACACTTTGAGATTTTTGTCATTTGCTTCAAAATGGGAGGGGATTTTTTGCAATTTTTCAAAGCCCATAACTTTCACACCATTTTTCCAAATCACTCCATTCTTCAATCCTATAGTTATTGGAGGTAAGCTCTTATTTGTGGGGCCCACAAACCTTCAAGTTTCTAATGAAAATTTTTCAAAATTTTTCTAATTCCCCTAAAAGGTTAATGAAAAGAATAATATTAAACCATTAAATTTTGAGAGTTTAACCCTTCCAACAAACTCTAGTAAACCTAAAATTACTTATTAATATAAAAATAGAATAAAATAATAATTGAAATGATCAAATTGGCCATGATCACAACTTAGACAAGTGTAACTTTCCCATAGAGATAACATATCCCAATTATTTTAAGTTACACATGAAATATTGATGCTTGGTTATGTTGTGATCACAAATGGCACCAAGACCAAAATGGTCACAGGAAGGAGGACCATCCAAATAAAAAGACAAATGACCTAGAGCTGAAAGGGAGTAGCAAGAACGAGTCTAAGAGTAGGCATCAAAAACTCATGCAATGGGACCACTTCAAGAGGAGGCCATAGTGGAATTTGTCCAATAGATTCCCAAAGAAGAGGTTGCTACTAGATAATCTCATCAAAGAAAGGCACCAGGGCCTATACTAAGACTTGAGGTCACATTAACATAAGCCTGCCTTGATATGGTCAAGCCTAGTGATGTCCAATGCTCAATTCTCCAAGAACTAAACTTTGAACCATTCTTAGAACATGCTCCACAAAAATTTAAGATGCTATTGCAAAAATTTCCCATGTGGCTAATCATCCCTTCCAATGGGGTGTGATACATGGGAGAGACATATCTCTTCTGGAATAGTAGAAAGGTAGGAGCCACTATAAGAATCAAGGACATTTAGGTGTTCTACTTGGCAGAAGCTATTGCATAGGCTCTTGGTCTACCTACTTTTGAAATCCATTTGGCATAAATATCCATGCAAATAGATCTAGAGGTAAAAAGGGAGCAGACGTAGCAATGTTATGGGGTTGACTGTAAGGAGTTTGGTGCACTCACACCAATGGAGCGCATATACTTCAAGATAGTGGCTTATGATCTTAATCCAACAATGAGGCCCAACAAGATGACTACTTTCTACACTTGTATATGCGCCACTTTAAGTAATAAATTCCTTATAAACCTTCCATAGATAATCTATTTGGAGATAGAAAAGAACTTCAAGGAAAATAAATGTAGAAGGAAAACCATATCCTTTCCATGCCCTATCAAAAAACTTTGTAAAAACGGCAAGGATAGTCTGCTATGAAAATGACACAATCAAGCATACTACCATTACCTCTTGGTTTGAAAATGATAAAAGAAAAGACCCTTGCCATGTCTAAAGAAGTGAACCAACAATTTCCACCTCTACCACGCACTCAGGAAACAATGTTGGAGGCCTACATTATCATTGAGTTCCTGCATGAAATTTGAGAGTAGATCTTGCATGAACAGGAGTAGCAAGCAAGAAAAAGTGATGGAGATACATTTGTGTATCATCCTAGAATGAGTCACCTCAATGAAGTGGCTCAAACAATCAGTTATATGGAGGGAGGTTGGCCAATATTCTCAGCCTAAAGAATGTAGCTACCTATGAGGTCAAATCCTAGTGCCTGAAAGGTAACAGTATCTCTCTCATAACAATAACAATTCCCAAAAACCTTTGGGAATATTGCTACCTTTTTTGTGTGCTTGGAGAAGGGTAAGGGGGCAATTTTCTTAGTGATGTAGCACCACAAGTAGGAGACAATAACAAAAGTGGTTGCTGATGAAATTGTCAAAGCACTGAACACACCTACGACATTTGTACCAAACGTTACTACACTTAGAGATGTGAAAATGTATACAAGAACTATTATTGGTAGATTGAGTGTAGTATATCATGAGAAGTTGCTAGATTTTCTAGTGGAAACTAGGCAACCAATTTCAAATATCTTTGATTTTCTAGATAAAATCACCATAACCTAGTTGGAGCCACTTGAAGCAAAGGGAAAATGCATCATTTTGGAAGGCCAACTCAAAATGGCTCAAGAACAAAACAACTCTTGGCCACAAAGGTTGCTAAATTAAGAGCATGTCTTGCTGATCTTGTGCTCCTTAACCCTACACTAATAAGAGATGAAGCTTTTCAATAACTTCAAGATAGACTTAAATAGGTTAAGGTGGGGATGGTGATGGCTATCTTTGACTAGTTTGTGACTGATTCCAAGACATATTTAGTTTAGAAGGACTTCATCTAGACATTCCTAGATAATGATATGTTGATTTTAGAGAATCATCACCTATGGAATGTTGATGAACAGAAACAACAAATGCAAGAATCCATCCATCAACAACAGGAGCAACTAGCTAGGGTAAATGCTGAACTTAGGAGATTAGCAACTGAAAATAGAAATCTCTCTATGAATAAATTATATGCCTTACATAAAAAATATACAATTGAGATTGCCACCTAGAAGAATGAGCTCTCAAAATTGAAAGAGTCAAGAATGACTACAAAGATCAAGTTGGCCTACAAAAGGAAGTTAATGAAAAACACATCCAGATGGCTAAGGAAAAAGTTAACGAGACCTTCCCTTAACTCTAGTAAGGAAAATAGGTATGAAAACCTATCATTGATGGGATAGATGCCTACAACAAAGTGAAGATCCACATGAAGGAGTTGCAAATTGAAGAGATGACAGAATACATGGAGCATGCCAATCTCTGGTATGAAAACTTGGCAATGCCGATTGTCAAATGGCCATGATTAGAGTTAGAGAAGAAGTTTGTCAACTCATACTTGCTATATGAGGCAGAGTTCAAGCATCATAAGGAGACCAAGCAAAAGCTTGAGACCAAAACACTAAACTTGAACTTCTTAGAGCAAGATTCACTAATCAAGGATCAACTACTAAGAACCTGGCTAGAAGAATGAACACTTACTAGGAGCTAAAAAATACAATCAAGGCATTCAACATTGAATGAAAATAATTTATTTCTTGGTTCATCAATGTCAAGGAGTTGTTCCCAAAAATGCCCTATCCTTGGGATGTGCTCATTTTGGCCCACATTGATGAAGCTAAGTGGACCATGCATGATCCCATGAGTAAGGAGAAGAAGATGAAAGAATTGTTGGATGCTTTCTGTCATCCACTAAAAGACAACAAGACAACCACAATAGCCTCAACCACTATGTGTCCTTGAAGTAAGAGAAGGTCCTTCGTAATATCAGGAGCCTCCATGGCCTAGGATCATTTAATCTTCTTCATCATATTCACACTATCAAATGGATTGTGTTTGTCAATTTTATCCTAGTGTTCAATTTTGTAGTCCTAAACACCAAAATAATTTTGTAATGATTATGTATCTGTACACTTGGGCACTTAGTATTTGTTTGTGTTTGTCGTATGACTATCATTAGTCAATAATTGCATACCTTCCAAAACTTGTAAGGAACTTAAGAAAAAGTTTTTATTCAATTGTGGGGGTATCATGAATCTAAATTGGTTGTGTCAACTAGGCCCCATCAACACATGATTTGATGCATTGACATGGCACCATCGACGTAGTATCTATTTTTGCCTATAAATATGTGCTCACCCGTCATGTTTATGATATATCTTTTCATAGTTGGAGTGGAGCTCTTGCAATTTTGTTATTTGAAAATTAGAATATTTTTCTAAGTGCCCATAGTAGGAGTTAAGAGTTTATGGATCTTTATTCAAGCATTGTTGTACCTGAGCATAGTAGTGTATGCAGCAATAAAGATGAGCTTTTTGATAAACCGTACAACACTTTGAAATAGATTAATTATTTATTTATGAATTTAAGGTTTTATGAAATTTTATTTAATGCTTTAAGTAATTAAATAATTAATTAGGCTAAATTAAGCTAGATTAAATAGTCATTAAGTAAACACATAAGTGTGACCACTTGGAGCATATGCTTGGTGGTTGGTAATCCTGGTAATGCTTAACGTCGGTAGCATTAAACATGTTCAAGATGTGTATGACAAGTGGGAATAGATGCTTATGTAGGATTATTTAGGTGTAGCTAGTTAGATTAAATTAAAAATTAAATTATTTTATCTTATTCATTATTCTTTATCCTTAGGTGACTTAAAACAAAAAAAACATAAAAATGATAAAAATCATATGCCTTAGTTACACTTAACCATATCCTTGCATTTCACAAGTGTAGTTGGGAAGACAATGATTACAACTATTAGTTTCACTTCCTAGAGACCAATGTACTTAGAAGATTGTAAGTCCACAGAATTCGACCAAATCGCATGTGAACACTTAGTGATTCATATGGTTGGATGTAGGGTCTACTCACTGCTCATCAAAGAGAAATTTTAGAAAAGATTAGTTCTATCAATTACTTTGCAAGCTATCTTAAAGCAACCTCTAAGTGCATTTAGCTATCTTAGAGCTTCTGATTTCCTTTTTTTTTTCCTTACGAATGCATTATATTCCCATTGTATTCTCCTCCTAAGTCATGATGACTTTGATTAAACTTGGATCCATGCATTGATCTAATTCAATTCCTTTTCCTATTTTTGTTTCACTAGTTATTCATCTACAAAAACTTCTATTTTACGAATAAGATCTTCATCAAGCATATGCATACAAAAGAAACCAAGGTAACATAGCTCCTCATCAATTATCTCTAATTCCCTGATTGTATCTTTGAGACTATTGTCTCTCTCTTTCATGTTCCTTTCTTGGCTATTTTTTTTATTTTTCTTTGAATATTACAATTATTTAGCATTGTGAAGATACTAGCCTACCTTCATTTTTCCTTATTTAGAAGAAAATCTTATCTTTGATTTTCTAGATCTGGTTTTATCTTACTAATGCCTTTCTTTTTATTAATTTACATGATTAACTCTTTTTTTAAGGATCTTGCTTTATGTGATGATAGAAATATCACATTGACACACATATTATTTCATGATGCTATATTACTCTACTTTAATTACTATTCCATGTAATTTAATTATTCAGATTTAACTTATATTTAGTAAAAACACAAATTAGGTTACTTTTTCTAATGACCTACAAGTCCCCTTTCGATTTGAGTTATATCTTTGAACCATTTGGTGGCCATAAAATGCCTAGCTTATTTCATGCAAGGTTATTGTAAGTCTAATTATAGTGATTCTCACTACAACAATAGGTTCAACATTATTAAATCTCCTTGAATATCAAATATTCACTCTTTCCAAGGACACAAACCATACTTTGACCCTCACTAAGGCCTTCCACTATGCCCTGGCATCAATTTGGATCAACATTAACTCTCAAATCCATCAAATTTGATCTTAAATCATGAAGATTTGGTCATCTCCTATAAGATGACACTCATGCATATGCATACATGTGGACACACTAACTCTTGCATCACTAGGTCACCTACAGGAACTCCCTTAAAAATAGAATCTGTAAAAACATTTTATGCTTTGAAAAGCTTCTAGAAGTTGACCCTAAGTATGCCCTAAAAGACATGCATCGATTTTGGCACTTTCGGTAGCTTTTGAAGGCTCAAATTACAATGCTTCACTTAGGAGACACAAAGATGACACCTGTTAACATCACCTACACTACATCACCTAAAAACTCATCTCTAGATCATATTTTGAGCCTTTCTAAGCTTCCAAAATTTATCTCACATAATTCCTAGGATGACAAGCATTGCTTTTGATATCTTCAATAAGCCTAAATCAGCATGTTCCTCCTACATAATGTGAAGGTGATGCTAATTTTAATGTTCATATCACTAGCAACATACATGGACATTGATATAGTAGTGTTAGTGTTATGCATCACCTTCAACACACACAAATGTAGACATGTACATGCCAGCTTCAGTGTCATGGATCACCTTTAGTGTATGATCTTAGCCTTCTAAAAAAAAGTCTTAAGTTTTTATTTCTAGACATCGCAAATTTTAGGCAACCCTAGGTCTATAAATACTAAGATTAAACACTCAATAGGGGATGATTTTTTAAGATTACAAGGAACTTTTTGAATTTTGAAAGAAGCTTAGAGCTTCTACATCAATATCACCTATGCCATTGTGTGCTCCTTGGCCACATTTAGCACCTTCAACACCTCATGCAAACATATTGACTTTCATGTTAGTTTCATTAGCATTGACATGATCAATGTTAGGGTCAATGTCACCTAAACTAGTATCTACATTAGCATCATTAGCACCTACAACACTTAGCATCAGAGTTATCTAGTACTAGTGCTACCTTTGAGATAGCCCTAAAAACACTAGTTCAACTTAAAAATAGCATCTAACGTTGATAGCCATTTGCCCATCCCTATTGGGACTTGTAAGATATCAAATTTCATTGCTTAAGTCTTGTTTTAAGCTCTAAATTAAGGGGAAAATATTAATTTTAGATATCTAAATCCCATCTACTTTATTATATTCCAAACTATCATTTGGGCCTCCATGTTAGCTATAACCTATTGTTATCAAGAATAAAGCATTCTTGATTCTTTAGAGAGGGGAATCACCCTTTAACCCATTTCCTTGTATTGGTTCTTCTTTGTGTTTAGTCTTATATGTCATTTTAAATCATATCATATGCATAGGTTTATTATAGTTTATCATCATTTCCTATCATTTATAGATTGTGGATGGTAGGTTAAGTTTGTATTCGATTAGACAAGTATGCATATTCATTTTATAATCATTAATTTATTGAGGGTTATATCATTCCAAATTCCATTTATAGCTATTAATTAGATATCCAAACATCTGCTTTTTAAGGAATTATTATAAGATTATGAAAGAATAATTTTACAAAAACACCTTTAAAGATGACATTTAGGCCCTAGTTAGAAAGAAAAATTTTACTTTACTTGTTCATTCCACTAGAAAATTAGCAAATAAAAATATTTTAAGACCCATTGAAAACTCATGATCTATTAATGTTTCATATGTAATATCAACCAACCTAAAGATCTATGTAGCCATATATCATCAAGGTATATCTCAGCTAGTTAGCTTTATCAGCTTCCCAATAGCTAGCACATCCACGAGCTCCTTTTGTTGGGAACTAGCTAGTATCTATTTCTTTCTTATCATATCAAAAAATAAATTATTAACAATAGTAGAAGCATCAAGCAAGCTCTGTTTGTGATGGGTTATACATCTTATTATTCTTCTTCTAATTCATCTACTATTACTCCTATTCCTCCTTAAAGTTCTTACTCAACTAATTTATAATCCCATACAAGAAAAGCTCTCATTCTCCTTCATCCTAATCCTCAACATTATGTTACCTCATATATCCTAAATTTTATCCATTACCCATCTATACCAACTAACCCAATTACTTCATTATCAATCTTACCATATTGTAAAATCTATATCTTTCCAAATGGTTAACAAGATTCCTCATCAATGGACAAAGGAAAAGATAAATTCTCTATTAAGTCAACCAAGAAACCTTCAAAAACTAACAATAAAGTTAAATTTCCTTCTAAAAAATCCTCTACCAAGTCTATCTCAATCTACTAGCATTTCCTCATTGACGAAGAAGAAGACTAGAGTATGCTAATGCAACCAAGGATCTCATATGCTCATCATGATTCTTACTATTCTTATTTTACCTTCATCTTTCATCAGGATAGGCAAATAAGGTCAAGAGATCTTTAGGGTACTAGTGTTCTACCACCAAAATGTTTAGCACCCATCATGCTTCAGACTACTCCCAATAGGATGAAATTGAGTGAAGCAACTCAAAGGGTATCATGTGGCCAAACACATGAGAAGATCCTATGAGCCCATTGATGAGTAGCTAAGGAGAGAAAATGCCATGGATACTAGACATGAATAGAACAAAGGAAATAAATTTAACTCTCCTATTGTCTTGGAAGAGCTTGATGGAAATGAATTCATCGCTAAACAACTCCATCAAAATTTTGAGTTCTAGTTACAAACACCTATCATCTGATTGGAAGAACTTGTTAAGAATCAATCATGCTATGACTTAGCAAAGACACTCAAAAAAGGGGCAAAACACTTAAGGAAAAAGTAGGACTCAAGGCTAAGAGTTCCTACTGGATCTCACAAAGAAGAACATCAGAATCAGAGAAGGAGGACAAGCTGGCACCATTCTCCTATTGCCTCATCTTCGTCCTGATTATCATCAATGGACTTTGGTAGAAGGAGGCTAAGATACCATGAACATGATAATGAGGGTAAAAGGACTCATAATCATCATGACCATCATTCAAGGCACTCTAACATAGAAGATGAAGAATATGAAAAAATAAGATGTAGGGATTGAAGAGATCATGAAAGAAATGAGCATAGAAGGGGATACTACTATAATCCAGTACATGAACCCAATCATGATGATGAACCCCTAATGACTACTTGAAGTATGATTAATATCTAGGAAGCTATGCATAATACAACCAAGATATTGAGGGATAGTCATATCAAACAACTTGATATGAATAACATGCGAAGATTTGAGGGTGGTTATAATGCTGATTCACAACACCACCTCTAGGCTTTCCACAATGCCTACACTCTACAAAACATGGAAAGTAATTGTTAGAAGTTGAAATTGTTCCCACAAATACTTGTGAAAGAGGCTAAGGATTGGTACAGCTCACTCGAACTTGAATTGATTAGAAGATGGAGTACCATGCTAGTGATCTTCAATTATAAGTACCAAACCTACTCATAGGTGTTTAATTTAAGGAAACAAATCCAAGGATAGAAGAAATGGACTCATGAAACCCTTCATGTGGCAATGGGTAGATCCTATTTACTACTACACAGATGCCTAGGCCATGGATTTTCATAATGAAAATATCTAAGGCACACTGTAGATGGATTAAGGAATAAGACCAAAGAGACCCTTCGAGTTTATGCCCAAGGTTGATTATCTAAAATGACTACCCAAAGAATTCATAGATTGATTGACCAAGTGGCAAAGGAAGAAGGCAAGCTAAGAAAGAGAGAATCAACATAAGACTATAATAGAGATTCATCCATCAAGAAAAGAGATGCATGAGTTTGTGACACTCAAGAAGAAGAAGCCCTAGAATAGGCAATTCAAAAAGAAAAATCTACTAATTTAGAAAACTATAATTGATATTGCAACAAAGGTAAAGAAAATGTAGGACTCAGTAGATGAAAATTTTGCAATAGCATTTAAGATTGTGGAGGAGAGAACAAAGCAAGCCTTTGAAAAAGGCAAGGAAAAAAAATAAGAAAGATTTTGGATGAAAAAGAAAAGTGGCATTAGTGGTTGAGTGCTCAAACATAAGCTTCACTAATGAGGAAGGATGTACCATGTGTCAGTATGAACATCCAAAGGGATGTCATCTTGTAATGGTACATTTACAAGAGATGGGGGCATATGCACTTAATCCTAGATTTGTTAAAAAAAAATGCCTAGTAGGTTACCTTACCCTTTGAAAAACCACTAATTTTGTCTTAAAAATTTGAAACAAGAATGACTTAAGCTTTTAGGAGGCAAAATTTGGCTAAGGCATGGAAGCCACAACCAACTAAATTGAGCCAGCTTGCTCATCTCGTCAAGTTGGAAGCTTGCCCACAGCGTGACCAACTCTTGGAGTCCCAAAACTAAGCCAAAAAAATTTGATCTACAGTGTGCATGTCATCCTCAGAGCACATCCTTGACAACTTCAGTTCCAACTTTCAAAATGCTAGATTCCAACTCAAAATTGCAAGTTTTTTGTGAGATTTCATATGTCACGCTACAGCGTGACATACAACGTGACCTACGCAAAGTGATCCAAGACCTGTCACGCTACAGCATGACATACAGTGTGACCTACTCAAAATGGGTCAAAACAAGCCACTTTTGGCTCAATTCAGCAATCAGTCAAGCATCCTATAGTGGTCAAAGTGGTCAAACCCAAGATCCAGAAGCTTTAAGCGAGCCAGGGTAAATTTTTCTTGTATTACATTGTAAATTTTGATTTGTGGGCTTACCGAGCCCTCACATTCTAAATTGTATATATTTTCATGGGCTTGAGTGACCCACACATTGTAAGATACAATGAATTTGGTCAATAACGTAGCCTGCTAACACATATCCAACTCATGCACAGCTGTCCATTAGACACGCGTCATAAGATCCGCTTTCCTCTCATCTCCTAGTCGTCGATTCCATTCATGAATTCTGTGCCTCAGCCCAGCCTAATCCTATAAATATCCTATCAATTCACATAAATGGGGTTGGAAATTTTTGAGTTAAACAGCTTAGGAAACTTAGACTAGCAATCCTTGGGTGTTCAGCATACTCTAACTCCTAGCATCCAAGCACATCACATCACATCGCCCCAGGGCTTGACGCTTGACCTCCCATCTACACATGCAGCTATGCTTTGACCGGTGCACATCTTTTCTATGCAATACAATACAGCTCATTTTTCCAGCCATTATTCTGTTTGTTGTGTTTTTACATTCAGTTTACATTTTATTCACAATACAGTTTCTGCATACGTTTTTGTTTACATTTTATATGCACTGTTTACATTTTAAAGACATCAGTTATGATAACCCCAACACAAGCCTTAATTTACGCTCGAGGAAGTCCTCAGTTGATTTGCGTGTAGACCATCCAAGGCACTCTGCCTTCGTTTACTTTTCTAGATTGCCCTTGGGTGAAGGCAGGGTTAGCTGTGTCTACCTGATGATCTTTCGATGTTTGTTTCCCTTCCAACCTTACACCAACAATTTAGGTCAGTACACCCTCAAGGTAACCACAAGTAAAATTTCCAACAAACATATTATCCCAGTGGAGCTTATCGAAAGCCATAGGAGTAGTACCACCAATAGTGGTAGCAACCCCAATTATGGACCATCCCATCACCACACCAGTAGTATCCATATCAGTAGCTTGATCCTTATGGATACTATGTCCAACATCTAATCTTGCCAACAAATGTGGACATTTAAACTCCACAATACTATCCATCTAAGTACCATAGACCAACACCACCAAGTATAGATCCAAACTCATATATGCATCCATCAACAACTAATTTTTCAAATCAACATCCAACTCCTTTACGACCAATGCCACCACCTACTATGCAAAGTGAATTACCATCACAACCATAGCAGAGATGAGCTGCAATGATAGTGAACATACAGATAGAGGATCTTACTAATAATACTAAGGGCCAAATGAAGAAACATCCCTTCTTTGGGACAAGTCCTGAAAAGTTTGGTAAAGCTAGAACTTTAGTGCAACAAGCTTCTTCTAAGGAAAACCCTCCTAAAAAAAATAAGCCTCCATCATTATTGAATATAAATGTGCAAACTATCATGCTAATAGAAATATTCATAGATTGGATAAAGGCAATATCACTTCCTTAGAAAAGAATTGATTCATGAGCTTCTTTGACTTATCTACAAGTAGTTGGAAATTTGCCATGCAAAGCTATATTAGACTCAAGTTTCAGGGTAAATTTGATTTCTTATGAAACATATCAAGCATGGAACTACCATCCTTGAAGGAGTGCAACATTCAATTAAAGGTTGTAGCTCAATTTATCACCATTCCTTTGGGACAAATAGAAAATGTAGTGACCACTATCAATGGATGATCTTATCTAGTAGAATTTTTGGTAATCGATGTGAAAAAATGAAGATAAGGAATGTCCAATTATCATGGGGAGAGAATGGCTTAGTGTAATTGATTCTAAGTTAAGTATGAGAGATCTATTTTTTGAAATCTCTAAGGAAGACAAGCATGAATCCATACACATGCAACAGATTTCATGCACTACTACTCATAAAGAAGAGTGCATTTGTGGATTGACCATTCAAAATGTGAACATAGTCATTACACCAGTCCATAGCAAATGTGAAAAACATGTGTGTGCACAAGAGAGAGCAGGAGCCACTAAACCAAAAGACACCCAGTGGCTAACAACTAAGAACATTAAATTATTCAAAATATGCATGGAACAATCTAATTCACTTATTAATTTCCATTATAAGAAAATGATTCCAATTGAAAGCCCAAAAATGAAACTATTAAATCATAACCATACACTAATGGAAAGAAGAACTAAGAACTTAGATGATTAAGATTCCATTACAATCAAAATTACCTAGGACAATAATTGAAAGGTTAAGTCACTAAGGATAGTCACTTGACCACCTAGAGTGTATGATCTAGGAGACCTAGAGTACATTATTTGAACACTCACCCATGAGTTCAATTGTGGGGGAGACACCTTATCTTGATTCTAGGATTAATAAGTGTTTCTTATTTTTTTATACAATTTTTTATTTCTAATTTCTTGATATACCTTTTTACATTTTTTGATATTTTCTCATTCTTTTATACTTTTACATTTCTTAAATTTTCAATATTCTTTTACATTTTTTAGTTCTTTAATGATTTTTCATTCTTTACATTTTTTTAGTTCTTACTACCTTTTTCATACTTTGTTTTCATGGCCTTTGTAAATAATTTGATTGTTAATAAAACACATTAAGAATAAGGTAAGATGTAGTCCAATAAGGTGAAGATTTCTCTATGTTACCAAGTCATAAAGGATTGATTATTTAAATAGTGAGACCATAGCATTCATCCCTTTATTCCATTAATAAGAGGCTCTTACCATTGCTATAATGATATTCTTCTCACCATACAACTAAGAATAAACTTGTGATCATTATGCCTAGACCAAAAAGTGAAGAACCAAGTGGGAATGTAAAGGGTGTGAGATCAAGGGGATTTGTGCACTCTCTTGGATTACTTCTGTTAGTTTTATCTTGTTGCTTAGGTTGTATTATATCCTTGTAGATCTAACCAAAAATTGGAGTAAGAGTCAAATAAGTGTTGCCTTACCATGTCACTGGAAAGACATGTTACGCATGCCTGAAGGTAGTTCTCTGGTAAGGTTGACATAAATAAAATTAAAAATCATTCACAAGATAAATCTCTAGGGGTCCCACTGGAAAGACATGTTACCCATGCCTGAAGGTAGGAGGCTTCTCAAGAATTTCAAAATAAAATAAAAAGTGCAATGAATAAACTCCTCCCTTGGATAATACGTCAAGTGACAATACTCCTTGCAATCATGGTAGTCTTATAGTGTCATTCGAAGAGATGAGATAATGCAATGACACTAAAATATGGTCTAGACTTGGTTTGGATCTTGGATAGAAAGGCTAATGATCACTTTAATCACTAATAAAACATAAGAATTCATTATGCCTATGGCAAGATACCTCATGTCGTGATTTCTACAATCCCTTCTGAGTTCATTTCATCTCACTATATGAATAATCATAACTTATGGTTTTATGTAACATAGCATAATTTTCCTAACTTGGTGATACTAAAATGTGTGTTTTACTAATAAGGAATGTGTTACATTCAACTCCTTAAGTGCCTAATGATACTTTTATGTGTGATTATACAAGGGCATTATGGATTAGAGCCTACTTTGGGGAGGACCCACTTGTAAAATTGTTGTATCTTATACATGCCAAGTGATTTCACATCATCTTGATCCTTCCAACCACAATAAACATCAATAAATAACTATGCTTAACATTCAAAATATCTGTTCCTACAACATGAACTCATTACCCATCTCATCCATCTTATCAACACTTCATGAACTTTCATAGCCCGAGATTCCTTCTTCATACACTTTCTATGCTAGATTTTTGAAAAACATGCATAATTCCTAGCCCAAGACCCTATGAGCATGTCCATACCTTCAAAACATCCAAAATGACTCATTTTTTTCTCATGAAAGGTCAACAAAAATTGAAAATTTTTCCTTCGATATCAAATCTCTGATATTGGAACCCCTCTAATATTAAAGCCCACAAAAACTATATATATGCAAAGAATTATCTGAATTTTTTCATTTTTTTACATTTGAGCCAAGGGAGGTTTTGCCCCTTTTTTTTCTTCTAAGTCCTAAGCTCTAACCTTCCAACTTACCCATAACTCCACATTTGCAACTCAAATTTTCATGATTCTGAAACCTTGTTGATCCTAGAGTTCTCAACTTAGTCATGGGGATGCATGGTGTGATATTGTTACAATTTGAGTCAAAATTCTCTAATGCTTAGAGGATATTATAAGGGTAAGTATGAAGGAAAAATTAAAAATTTTTAACAAAAATCAATCACATTAACATCAAAAAAACTCAAATAGTCCTCTTAATTAACTATACCAATCATTATGAGCCATAAAAAAGAACAAAATGGATAACTATGGAGGGTTATAAGAAAACTAACACCTACAGGGTTTCTTTTTGAAAAATTTTCTAACTCTACAATCATAATAAACTAACAACTTGATTTAATTAAAGCTATGAGAAAGGAAAGGAGTTATGAAATATCAAAGTAAACATTTTAATAATTCCCAAATCCTTGATGATTGAAAATGGCCCTAAAGATAGGAGTAATAGGAGGACCATTATAGCTACAAGTAAAATACACGAGGCCAAGGGAGAGGCTGAATCAGAGAACAAGATCTAGAACATGTAGATTAGAAGGCTCAATCTATGACATCTTGTCCCCGAATGTCATGGAAAATGTTAAATATACTTCATATTAGACATTATGCATAAGAATACAATATACCAAACATGAAATATATGTAACATTCAACATTATGTGCAAAGGAAATAATAGAGAAAGTGCAAAAAGAGAAGGAAAATAATGCTTTATTAATATGGAATAGTGTATCTGGATCATGTTTTGAGAGTGTTCCTTAGGGTTTTCTTCCTTTGGCATCTATCCCTTAAAGGAAATCCAACATTGCCATCATGGTTAGGCCTATAACCAACCAGAAAGAATGGCCAGTCCACTTCCTATCCTACTTCACTTGGCTCCTATGACTTCCCTGTACCAACTCTGCCACTCCATATCTAGCATGACCTCTAACCCTAGGTATAAATGCCTTAGGTTAAACCCTCAAATATTACCTTAAGAGATACATCCATTATTACAACATGACCTTTCAAGTCTTGCTACAATAACAATAACATTTTTTATGAAAAGACACCATCTTTGTTATACAACAACATCATTTGGAAATGGCGACATGACACAATCCTTCAACATCCATCAAGAAACTCCTACCATAAAACATTTGGCCTAGGGAGAGGTGAAAGAACCACAAGCATAAGGAAAGTGCCTCATGCTATCATAATAATGTCTCCAAATCATCTAAGAAAAGATGCTTCTGACCATAGTAATCATGGAAATGGACTTTGGTCCATTCATGAAATTTGTTTCAAACGTGGTAAGGACGCAACCCCAAGCATCACTGCTATGACCTATACTTTCAAAAAGTGGTGAATGGTATCTAAGGGAGACTTATCAATTATAGCATAATAAAGAAGAAAATATTAAGGGAGTCTCCATTTCATACTTAGTTAAGGTGATAGTTGTGGCCCTAAATGTGCCTAATGAAGAGAAAAAAGTAGCACATATATCCATAAGATTAGACATAGAAACTAGAAAACTATGGTTAAAAAAGGCATATGGAAAAGAAGACAAGGAGTATAATTAGTTGAATCTGAAAGAGAGAATCTATTTTAAAATTAGCACATATCATCTATTGCCCACCAAAAGATTAAATAGGTTATTCACATATGCGGCCAAAGGAAGTACGATTCTAATGGGAAAGTATAATTAAAATCTTGCATAACTCTATTTCATGGATTTTTAATGTTAGTTTGAAGAAAAGAAGATAAGGAAGTTGACACTTCCATTCCCTTGCCTAATCAAGAAGCTATGCAAACATGCTAGAATCTTGGGGTATACCAATGATGTCATCAGGAAGGCTCAAAACATCTCATATGATGAAATGCTTAAGCCATCACCACCAAAGAAAGATCAGATGGAGGAATAAATAGACCATAGGAAAACCACATAAATCACTAAACAACAATAGCAAGTAGGACCCAATGGTCAGTAGCAAGAGCAATGAAAATAGCAAGAATAATAGTAGCAACAAGTTCCACCACCATCACCATTGTATGATTACAGGCCATTCATGAGTCATCTACAATAAATTGCAGAGACTATCAATTGGGGAACACATGAGCAGACCAACCTCTAAAGGGTTATTGATAGTATCATCCAACCCATAGTTTTTTCAAATCTTACAAGTGGATAGATATCATTGTAGTCAAGAGGAGAGGCCCAATAGTCACAACATATTTTTGGGAACACTACATCATTCCAAGTGGTGCTTGAAATAGGAGAAGGAGCCTTAGTTATGGCTATGTAACACTAAGATGCAATAGGATCTATAGAAGTGATCACTAATCACATTAAGGAATCATTCAATGTACCTATTATGCCACAACAGATCTAACTAGAGCCAAGGATGCTCAAATGTTAGTTAATACCTCAATGACTCTTGTTGATCATGACGATGTTCTAAATTGACTACTATAGACTAGACAAGTAATGATAACTCTTTTCAACATCCGAAGTTATGTCACTACAATGCAATCAGAACTAATTACAACCAAGGATAAGATGATCATGGTAGAGACCAAGGTGGAGCATGCAGAAGCTAAAATTCTTAGAATACAAGAAGAGCTCATGATCCTAAGGGCTAAGTGAAAGATCCTACATAATACATTCCACCTAACTAGCTAGAGCAATTCAAAACATACCAAATAAATTCCCTAATGGAGAAAAATAAGTATATGGTAGATGAGAAAGAGAAAGTAGTGTGGAATGCCTCTATAGTAGAAGCATAAACATATGCACATGTTAAGGCACTCACTGCAGCACAAGAAAAAAATAAAAAACTTGCTGCAGATAACACCAAGTTGACTGCTATAGAGAAGAAAAAGAACATTCTTAAGAAGAGCATCCATTAGTTGAAAGAACAATTGATGAGAGTTAACTAGGATATGAGCCTCTTAGCAAAAGAAAACATAACCCTCTCAATGGAGAAGGTATGTGTAATTAGACAAAAATTTTCTATTGAAATTAGCACATGGCAAAATGAAGCTAAGAAGCATGAAAGGCTCAAAGAATACTTTCATGATCAAGTGGACATGTATAAACAAATCAATGAGAAGGAGATCTAGAAGGAAAAAGCCCAATTCAATTCCATATCAACACAGAATTTAGACTAGCAACCTATCTTGGATAGTTATGCTCATGTCCACCAAGTGAAAATAAAAAAAAAAGACCTGCATATAGAAGATCTAAAAGAATACATGAGGTTAGCCAACCTTCGCTACACTAACTTGGCCATGTTAATAGTAGGTAGATCCTGATATGAGTTGGAATAGCAAGTAGCAGCCATGTATGCATTGTACGAAAAAGAGTTTATGGATTGAAAAGATGCTCTGTAGAAACTTTAGATGGTAAACTCTAAACTAGAAGTAGTAAAGGCTAGATATCAAGGAGAAAAAGATGTTGCAATGAACCTATCCCAAAGATCATTGGACTATCATGAGTTATGAGCCAAGGCCAGAGCATTTGAAGAAGAGAGAAGGTAGTTTGCAGCATGGCATGTTAAGGCCTATCAAATGTTTCTACAACTGCCATGTCCATGGGATGTACCCACTCCATCACGTATTTCACAACAAGCATGTATGGTATATGACTCGAGAATAGAGGAGGATAAACTTTAGGCACTCCTAAACAAATAAAAAATCTAGAAGTCTAATGACAAGGGGAAGCTACCAATGGAGGATCCACCATCACTAGGAACTACATAGACTACACCGAGCTTCATCAAGTTGTTTTGTTTATTTTTTTTATCTTGTCATGTATTGTATTAATTTTGTAAAACACCACTGTAGCATTTAGTGTCATGTAAATCTACCTCCCAATTTTGTAAGGAACTCTATCCTCATTGTTTTAACTTGAGGATGAGATTTTAGTCAATTGTGGGGGTACGATAAATTAATTTTTGGTCAACTATGATATCATAGCTTCAATATTGTAGCACTAGCTATGTCATTATATATGTGATATTACAAGATGCATGCTAGCCTATAAATACAACACTTAGATGTATGGATTTGCATTAGATTTTAGTCCATAGTAACAAAACTCTTTTAGTTTGTTTCCATGAATTTAGTCTTTAGCACTTAGAAGTGTATGTTTATAGTATGGTATTAAGTGATTGTATCGAGTGGATTGTACTTGAACATAGTTCATGACTAGCAATAAAGATCAAGATTACATATCATCATTGCAGTGTCACTTAGTTATCTTTCTATTTGCTTAGATTAATTGTTCCTATTTTCCTTAGTTAATCATTTACTTTACTAGAACTTTACATGTTGAAAGTAAGTGGTATGGATACGACTAGTTTTGAGCACTAAGTATAGTTATCTGGTAGCCTAGTAGTATTCCCACTTGGTTCACCTAGTAGTGGTACACTTGGTAATCCCAATGATGACTACATGATTCCAAGGTATGTACAGTAGACCAAGACTAGATATCCATCGCCATAGGCTAGAATAGATTCATTTACTTTTTTCCTTAAAATTAGAAACTATTTTCACTTTAACATATTTGCTAGGAGAAATGGCCTATCAACATCAACATATCATATACCTCACTATGAGATAAACCATACACGTAGACTGCACTAGCTCCAAGTGGGAAGACAACAGTCTTGAACTTAAACCAATTACTATCATATTCACATTGCTTTGTCCATGGATTACGTTCTGGTCATGAGTGAACACCTATGACTTATATGGTTTGGTGTTGGATTACTTCATTGCTCATCATTTATTATTTTATTTTTCCATTATTATGGATGAATTAAGAAAAGAAGTACAATATGAAATCCCTTGGTGTATGCTATTGGTAGATGATATTGTGTTGGTGGATACAACTCCAGAAAATATTGCTACTAAAATGAAGAAGTGGAGACATGTTCTAGAGTCAAAAGGCTTTACAATAGTCAAAGTAAAATAGAATATATGAAATGTAATTTTAATAACATCATAAATAATGATGAAATATAAGTGATAATTCAAGGAAAATTATTTCCCTCATTGCAAATGGTTTCACTACCTAGGATCAATCCTCTAATTAAATGTTGACTATTAGAAATAGAATTTAAGGTAGGATGGTCAAAATGGATATAGACTATTGGTGTTTTATGTAATAAAAGAATACTAATAAAATTAAAGAGGAAATTTTATACGATAGTAAATAGGCCTACTATCTTATATGGTGCTGAATGTTTGGCATTACAAAAGAGGCATAAACAAACAAATTAATGTGGCAAAAATGTAAATGCTTCAATGGATAGTGAAAGTTACAAGAAGAGATAAGCTACATAATACATACATCAAAGAAATACTTGGAGTGACTTCTATTTGAGATAAGGTGTAAGAATGATGGCTTAAATGGTTTGGATATGTGCAAAAAAGATTAGACACTGAGCTTATAAATAAAGGTTTCTATATCATTATTCTAGGAAAGCCATCTAAAGGAAGACTAAAAAAGGCATCATAAAAATTAATCGAAGATGATTTGAAGAAACTACAAATAAACATGGATCTAGCTCTTCATAGAGGCAAATGACAAAAAAGAACTCATGTAGTTGACCCCATTTTATTAGGACAAAACTAGGATGATGATGATGATGATGCAATGTTAATTTAGGAGGTGATTCTTAAGAAAATCCACTAATTCTTTACCATTCTACAAGTTATGTGATGATTTATCATAATCTATTACTTATGAAATTTCTAGAAGATATGTTCTTATGCAAATTCTAGGTTAGTTATCATGTCTCTCAAGTTTCTTAAGTCATTTAAATCTAGTTTAGAAAGACTGAGGATTAGATATTATCTATGCATATTATTTTTCATACTCATTTTTGTTGGTAGAATTTTTTTTAATTTGGCAGTGGTTTCTATGGCCCTTGATATTAGTATTTTCAATCATCATTCTACTTTATTAATTATTTAAAAGTGGACTTCCTCTTTTAATCTAGCATCTTCTAAATTTTGAAGGGTTCCTTGTTTCTTTTAATTACCAACTTCCATTGATTTTGAAAAAGTTAAAAGGGATATAATCTCTCAAATTAGGCCAATCAAGCATTTTGAAATCCTAGCTATAACTAATGGTTTTCATAGAATTTGGTATATAATTGAGGTGGATCTTGATTCAATTATACAAAAAATTCTTCTTTATGCTTGCAGAATTAATTATATGTAGAAGGTTATTTATTATAGTCTTCTAAAGTCATGTCAGTATTATTATTAAGAGGGTCATATGTTTGTTTTATATCCTTTTATCTTGCAAAAAAGACCATGTAATCACATGAACATCAAGTTACTAAAAACCCTACTAAGGCTTCTTATACAAATATTGTAGACCCTACTAAGGTTTTTTCTACATATGCTATAGATCCTACAATGATTTTTTCTACTGATGTTTCAAAATTAGTGCATCTTTTTCTTTTACTATTGTTTAATAAAATGTACCTTTAAATAAGGTTTCAATCATATTAATTTCAAAGAATTCTTTAATAAATAAGAGGAAACAAATATTTATTCTTAAGATCTCACAAAAATCCATAGTTAATTCAAATGGTTTCCAAATGATTCTTCATAATAAAAAAAGATCAAGGAAGATTATCTATTAGTAATTACATGCTAAATCTTCAAAATTGACAAAATGTTATGGAGATTTTAATTTGTAATAATTCGTTTATAGCTATTGGTTAAGTTATGGAGATAATATATTTTCATAATGTTGATTCTAAAAGAGGGTAGGGTGCTTCTCCCTTCACACAATGTTATTCATTTTATGGAATGCCCAATTTCCTACCCCAAAGAAGAGGTTTTTAAAGATTGGTTGTAAGGATGAAAACCTAAAAAGGCATACCCAAAACCATTAGGCCTTTCCTTTTTTGTTGATTTGAAGGTTCTCCTCTCTATAGTACTCTTTTGATTTTGTACTCTAAATTTTTATTTTTAATATATATATCTTTTGGGGTCCAACACCCTAATTTGTGACTCAAATCTTCAGTTTTTCTATTCACAAATTTTTTTATTTGCATGTCTTTTCTAATTCATCTAATAATTTGGTGTTTTCACTTGTGTGTTCAATAGCTATCTTTCCTATATTAACACCATACTGTATGGAATATAATTTTTTTCTAAATTTGGACCATCATCTATCTTAATTATATCTAGGGCTAGGTTTATGAACATCACCTCATTAGATTTTTCTAATGTCATCTCTATCTCTATTTTTCCATAATAATGAAGTTAGTATTTGTTCTAACTCTTTATTTTATTAACTTTTTATCAATTTATCTTCAATTACTATTATCTTTTGTGCTTTTCTTTAATCTTCCTTCAAATTCTTCCACCAAGCCTTTAATAAATATTTTTTTCATCTTCTACTATCTATTAGATTAGTTTTTTCATTTTTGCATTAACAATTATATCTTTTAGATCCTTTGTAACATTGTGAATTCTTATATACATCATCTAACTTTTATCTAATATCTCTATGAAACACTTACCATAGGAAGTTGAGTGCTTAGTGTTAGTCACATCCTTTATTCACTTCTTACCTTAATTATTGGTTATTAAGAGGTGTACCACTAGGCTAACAACTCATTAATATATGTACTATGTCATGGTAATCTATTTCAATAGTAGTTCATAATGAAAAGAATAGCTAGGTGGGGATTATTGGAATTGGAAAAATTTTTTAAAAAATATTTATCCTCAATACATATACTCTAATTAGAACTTTATAACCCTATATTTTTCACTAGAATTAAACCGATAACTTGGAGTTTCCAAATCAAAAGTCTTACCACTAGGCTAATAGCTCATTAAAAACACATGACATTTATAAATATGGGTGTGTCAATTATTTAATTTTTTCTTTTATGACTACAAAGGTAAAATTAAGAGCTTGCCATCATACTTATTTACAATCCAACTATAATTTTGTATTTATAATTTGTAATTTCATTTTCTATCTTTATATTTTACATTTGGTAAGGAGTTTATGACAAGTAAGATGTCTCAACACTGATACTGGAAGTAATCTATTCCTATCAAATTTCTCAACATATTTTATGCCTTTGTTAAAGAATAATCATCTTTTGCATTCTTCCACCATATGTCTTTTCATTATGAAGCTATCTTTCCCTAGTAACTCCACATACTTCACTTCATTAATTTTAATCTTTACACCATATTGTTTAGTGTATTTTTTTTATCTTATAATGTCATCTACTCTATTGCATACTTTATGTAATCATAAACTTTAACTCATGTTTTGACCTAATTATGACTTAAGATCCTCATGAAAATTCCTATTTTATTCCCTTAATGGTAAGTAGTGAAGGTACCCCTATGTCCAACCATAAGAATCACATAATGCTCACATGCAATCCAATTAAATTCTGTGGACTCTCTAATTTCCAGTGCACTAGTTTTCTAGGAAGTGAATGTTACCCTAACGGTCATTCATTGTCTTCCCAATTACATTTGTGAAGTACAAGGATATGGTTAAGTGTAATTGAAGCATATGATTTTTATCATTTTATGTTTTATGTTCTTTGGAGCTTGAAGAGAGAGAAAAAATAATTTAATGACTAATTTGATTTAACTAACTAACTGATCTCTAACTATTCCTAACATAAGCATTGGGTCCCACTTTCCATACACATCCTAAACCCACATATCCACTACTGGATTACCAAGTGCTACACTACTAGGCGTACCAAGCAATACTACTACTGGGATTACCAAGTGAATACATGTTATGCTCGAAGTGGTTGTACTTATGTATTTAATCTATCTAGCTTATCTCGCTTAATTAGCTTAATTAGCTTAATTACTAGAAAACATTAAATAACTAACTAAAAATAGTAAATGCATGAATAAAATAGCTAAACTATCCAAAATGCTACAAGGTTTATTAAGAAGCTCATCTTTATTGTCATACACACTATCGTGCTTAGGTACAACAATGCTTGAATAGAGATCTATAAACTCAATGACTCCTATTGCAGGCACTTGGAAAAACATTCTAACTTTTGAATGGAAAAACTGCAAGAGCTCTACTCCTACTATGAATCTATTGCCATAAATGTGGCTAGTGAGCACATATTTATAGGCAAGAATAGATCCTACATCAACAAGGCCTCGTTGATGTAGCCAACCATGACTCATCATACCCCCACAACTGAATGAAAACTTGTCCTCAAGTTCCTTTACAAAATTGGAAAGGTATGGGATTATTGATTAACTCTTAACAAAACAAACTAACTTGACAAAACTGAGTGCCCAAGTGCATAGATCAACACATTACAAAAATTGTGGTGTTCATGACACAAAATTGAACACATGACATGACTTTGCAGAATTTTAACAACATTTCCTTGATGGAATGAAGGCAATGAAGAAGATCAAACAATCCTAGGTAGTAGAGGTTCTTGAGGCTTTGAAAGACCTTCACCAAATTTAGGCATGTGCGATGATTAAGGCAGCTGTGGCTATCTTTCTGCTACTACAACTTTTTGTGGGAGGTGAAAAGCATCCAGCAATGCTTTCATTTTCTCCTCCCTACTCTTAGGATCATGAACAGTCCATGTAGCTTTGCCAATGTGGGCCAAAAATGGGCACATCCCAAGGATAATAAATTGTTGGGAATAGCTCCTTGGCATTGATGAACTAGGCAATGAATTTTTTATGCTCAATGTCAAACTGCATCTTTCAATTCTTGGTAATCATTCATTCTCTTGGTTAATTTCTTGGTAGTTGATCATTGACTAGAAAATTGTGCCCTGAGAACTTTGAGTTCAACGTTTATTATCTCAAGCTTTTGCTTAGTGTCCTTATGATGCTTGAACTTAGCCTCATACAAGAAGTACGAGCTAGCCACCTGCTTTTCAAGTTCTAACTATGGTCATCTGATCATCAGCATCACTAGGTTTGCATAGTAGAGATTGGCCAATTTCATATACTCTATCATTTCTTTAATTTGTAACTCCTTTAGGTGGATCTTCGCTCTATTATAAGCATCTATTCCATCAATGATGGGTTGCCACACCTCTCTTCCTTACTAGAGTTGCTAGATGGCCTTGTTTACTTTTGCCTTAGTCATTTGAATATGCTTCTCATTTACTTCCTTCTATAGGCCAACCTAATCTCTATAGTGATTCTTGACACCTTTAAATTTGAAAGCCTCATTTTTCTAGGTGGCAATCTCAATGGCAGATTTCTAACATAAGACTCAAACTTTCTCCATAGATACATTATAATTCTCTAGGGTCAATTTCTTTAATTCTATGTTTACCCTACTGAGCTACTCCTATTTTTGATGAATTAATTCCTACATCTATTATTTTTATGCATCAACATTGCAAAGGTGATGATTTTCTACGATCAGTGATTCATTTTCTTGGCACATCTAAACTAAGTCTTTTTGAACCGAGTAGGTTTTTGCTTCTGCTATGGACTAGTTCAAGATGGCAGTTACCATTTCCTCCTAGCTTGTTTTAATTATTGTTAAAGTTGCTAAAAAGCTTCATCTCTAGTTATTGTTGGGTTGAGGAGTGCAAGATCAACAAAACAAGCATGCAATTTAGCAACTTTTGCAACCAAGCATTGGTTTTTTGCTTGAGCCATTTTAAGTTTTCCTTCTAGAATGATGCATTTATGCTTTTCTTCCAACAACTTTAAATGAGTTACTTGGTTCCCACCAATTGATCCAACAACTCTTCATTCTAGGCTACATTCAATCTTTTGCTGATTATGCTTGTAGACATCTGCACATCTTGAAGTGCAAATATGTCTAGTATAGATGCCACAAGTGCATTAAGTACTTCTATGATTTGATTAGCAATTATTTTAGTAGTAATATCCTACCCTTAGTGTTGCATCACCAATATAGTTGCTTCCTCATTCTCCTCCAAGAGCACTAAAAAGGAGGTGGCTTTCTTAGATATTTGTGGGAATAAATGAGATAGAGACATCATCACCTCTCAGGCACTAGGATTCAATCTCATGTGTAACTATGTTCATTAGGTAGAGAATATTAGTCCACCTATTTCCATCTGGCTAATTGTCCAAGCCACCTCATTAAGGTGACTCATTGTAGGTCAATATATATATATGGGTCTTTGCCACTCATTCCTACATGCTACTCCTTGTAATGCAAGAGTTGTTCTCAAATTTTGTGCAAGTGCTCAATGGCTCCACGGGCTGCCGACATTATTTCATGAGTAGGCAGTGAAGGTGGCAACTACTACTCCCCTTCTTTGTACATGGCAGGTGTCTTGTCCTTTATCATTTCAAACCACATGGCTATAGGAGCATGCCTAATCATGTCATTTGCATAGCAGACAATCCTTGCCCTTTTGCAAAGTTTCTTGATGAGGCATGGAAAAGGTAGAGTTTTCCTTCCATGTTCATTTTCTCTAAAGTGATTCTTGATCTCTAAATAGATCAATTATGGAAGATTTACCAAAAATATATCGCTTAGCATAGTGCATGCTTGGGCAAAAAAGGTAGTCACCTTGCTAGGCCTCATCATCGAATTGAGGTAATATGCTACTATCTTGAAGTATATGCATTCTACCAATGTGAGCATGGTGAATTCCTTACCGTCGACCTCATAACACCACTAGGTTCACTCCTTGTTGGCCTCAAGGTTAACTTATGTAGAAAGCTCTACCAATTGTGTCCCATAATCAGGCAATCCAAGAGCTTATGTAATAACTTTAGTTAAGTAGGACACTTGAATGTTCTTGATCTTCACTATGGAGCCTACCATTCTGTTGTTCTAGAAGAGGTACATCTCTGCCATGTACCACTTCCCACTAGAAGTGATGATTGGCCAAATGGGAGAGGTTTGCAATTGTGTTTTCACCTCTGCTACAACTTGCTCTAAAAATGGCTTGAAGTTCAATTCCTGAAGAACTAAGTGTTGGATATCATGGGGCTTGATGATGTTGAGGTAGGCTTGGGTTAGTGTGACTTCAAGCCTTGGTATGGATCTTGGTGCTTCCCCATGCTATGATTATTCTATTGCAACTTCTTTTTCAGGAATTTTTTGAATAGATTCAACTTCAAGCTCCTCTCAAAGAGGTCCCATTGCATGGATTGCTTTTGGTTGATCCTAGCTCTATTCTTGTTGGCCTCTTCTAGTTTTGGGCCATTTCTTCCTTGGTTGCAATGGTCCTTCCTCCTGCGATCACTTCAATCTTGGCGTCATCTATAATCACAACATGACCATGGGTTAGCAATTTTTGTATGACATGAAACAATTGGGATACCTTATCTTCTTGGAATAGTTACACTTTTCTAAGTTGCAATTATGGATAAAATAATTAATTTTAATCATTATTTTATATGTGTTTTAATGTTAATAAGTCATTCTAGAGGGTTTTGGAAGGGTTAACTCTAAAAAATTAATGGTTTCATATCATTGTATTCATTAACCCTTTGAGGAAGTTAGAAAATTATCAAAAAATTTCATCAGAAACCTTAATTTTTGTGGCCCCCATGATAAAGAGCTTACCTTTGGTAGCTATAGGATCAAAGAACAGAGTGATTTGAACAAACAATTGAAAAGTTATGGGCTCTAGAAGGTTTTGGGCTGTAAAAAATGGCAAAAACTTCCCTCTTGTTATAAAGCAAATGATAAAAAATTGCAAAGTATGTGATGGTATATGTAGAGCTTTTAGCTTGCATTGATTGGTCCTAGTCGATGAGGTCAGTTGCGTCGACTGGGCCTAGTCAATGTGATTGTTGAGAATTGTTGACTTGTGTTGACTTTGCTAAAATGTTAAAAATATAAGGAGTTTTTAAGTGAAATTGGAGTCAAATGGAAGCCAAAAAAGTTATGAACATGTTGAAAATGGTAGAAGAGCTTAAAAAATTAAAAAATTGAGAAAATGGTTTGGAGAATGAATTTAATGAGAGTTTAAGGAGTACAGAGCAAGATTGTAGCAATGTCTAAGGTAAGGGACCTAAACCAAGAGATATGCAAGTGGATCCTCCCCATAGTAGACACATGCCCTTTTCGCCCTTGCATAACCTCAACTAAGGAGTCCATGGGCCCCATAGTTGATTTAATGATCACGAAAAGTTAACAACCAACCCAGAAGAATCTATCCAAGAATTTCAATATATCAAATTAAGACATCAAGCATAACACAAAAACCAGTAGTGAGGTGAGTTATGGTAGCATAAATGGATGACTGAGAAGGTGGGATGGAATCCCAAATTGAGGTCATAAGAAGTCCCTTGTGGAATTTATGTTTAAAATGACACGAGAAGATCCATCCTTAGTCCAGACCAAAACTAGCCTCTTTCAATGACTTTGCATCACCACTCCAAGATCAATCCATCCCCTTGAGATATAAGAGTACTCCCACAAGACAACCACCATTCCATAAAGAGAAGAAAAGAGAAGTAGGAAGTGAGAGAGGGCCTTAGTTAGAGGGGACCTTCAAGCATGCGTAACATATATTTCTAGTCCCATAACTAGTGCTTGTGGCTCATTTTATTTGTCTAAGGGGTGTGCTTTGAATTTCCATTATGTTTTTTTTTTTGTTATTTTTTTCTTTTTGGATGAGAACCACACCATGCAAAGATTTTATTTGACTTCTTATAGTGGTTGACATGAAACAATAACTAGTCTATGAGAAACACCTAAGCACTCAAGAAGTAGAAGAGTACAAAAAGTATTGAGTCCCCTTGAAGTCACACCCTATACAAACCTTTGAATCCTTCCCAAGTCTAGAAACTACCAAGGTCACCAAGTTATTAAAAGTTTCTTTAATGAAAGGAACCTCAAAACTTATGGAACAAGGAAAACCATAGAGTTTGTAGATGGGTGAATGATGTGGACTCACTACTTATTCCATGAAAAATAAACCATGTCATAGTTATTAGACATTAGAATTCAAAAATAGAAACCAAACACTAGCAATCACAACATTAAGCAAAAATCATCATTAACAAATAGCAATAGTGGCACTGTGTCCTACGGCAATAAAGCACTTTTATTAGCAAAAATAGTGAAAAGTCACACACAAAAATAAAATAAAATAAAGTATATAAAAAATGTAAAATATTCAAGAAAGATAAAACATACTAATGATGTTGTAAAATAAAAATTAAGAAAATGGATAAAAATCAACAAAGTGTAAAACAAAAATGTATAAAACAAAAAGGTGAAAAACTAAGGAGCCATGTGTGTGGTTAGCATGGGTGGCCATCTCTGACAAGATTGAGTTGGAAGGACAAGATCCAAAAAATTAAACATGGTCATCCATCTACTGAGGTATTCATTGCATTGGCTTGCTTGGGCTCATGAAAAAGCTTTAGTTGTTGGATGTTGACCAACTGCCTTTTATTTGGGCTCTTAGGTTTGTAGATTAACAAGGACCTAGAAAAAAAGGTTTGATTAATTATATAAGGTCCCTCCCATAACATTTGGAACTTTTTCTTCTAGAGTGCATGTATGAAATTCCAATAGAGAACCTTATCTCCCAGTTGAAGTTTTACTTTCTATATTCTAAGGTCATGATGTTTCTTGTTGAATGCATTATGCACTTCATTCAAAGATAAGGCCACTAATTAATTTTCATCTAGTACATTTAGGTTGATCAATTTTTTTCTTTGTGCTAACCTTAGGTCAAGGTCTAGATCATAGGCTATTAAGAGTGTACAGACCTTGGATTGGATTAGAAGCATTCGAAGTTTTCCATACACTAGCATGTAGGGAGAGTAGCCAATAGGAAGTTTCCATGTTAAGCGGTAGGCCCAAAGGGAATCATTGAGTTTTATGCTCTAGTATTTCCTATATTTTCTTATGATTATTATTATAATCTTTGTAATCTCCCTGTTAGTTATATCTGCTTGACCATTGGCTTGGGGTGATAGGGTGTTGTTAATTTATGTTTGATTCCCAAGCATTACATAAGTTTTTGAAAGGTGGCACCTATAAAGTGAGTTCCATTATTAAAAATTAGTGCACTTGGCACCCCAAACTTATTTACAACATTTTATTGTACAAATTCAGTAGTAGTGGATGATGTACAATTAGTGATGGCTACTACTTCTACCCATTTAGTGTAGTAGTTGAATACTAGGATGATATATGTCTTTCTATTAGACATGGATGTGATGGAATCCATGAAGTTTATGCCCCATATGTCAAAGGGACCTAGTGGTTGAATCCACTTTTTAGCACCCTCCATTCAAGTAGTCATCCCACCATCTCTTTGGCAACATTCACAAGATTAGACAAACTGGTGGACATCCTTGAAGATTATAGGCCAATAGTATCCTACCATCAAAATTTTCATGGTTGTGCATCTCCCTGCATAGTGGCCTCCACAAGGGCCTTTGTAAGCATCCTAGAGAATGTGTAGTTGATCTATATCAGGGACACACCAACAAACTAGGCCATTAACATACACCTTGTAGAGGTGTCCATGGGTTTCCATGAAGTACTTTTCTTGATGAAGAAACTATTGTTGCCTCCTAAATTCTAGACCTTGTGGCATCTTTTGAGTGAGAAGGTAAGTGAGAATGCTATCATACCATTTTGTTTCTATGGGCACTTGGTCATTTATTGCTCCTGTAAAGAAGAGTTCACCTAGAAATTGATTAGAGAGTGGGCTCTCCTTCTCTTTGTTATTCCATCTTAACCGAGAGAGGTAATTAGTAACCACATTCTCAATTCCTTTTCAATTTACCATTGTGAAATCAAATTCCTACAAGATCACAAGCCACTGTATGATATGGGGGCTCACCATTATCTTATTCATCAAGAAGCAAATGGCACTATGATCTATGTGCATAAATACTTTGTATCCAAGCACATAGTGCCTGAACTTTTTGAGAGCGTACACCACTGCCATTAGTTCTTTCTCAGTTGTGGTGTAATTCAATTATGCATCCACAATGCTTCATCTTGCATAGTGGATGTAATATGAACATTTCTTATCATCCAACTACATAAGCACAACACCCAAAGCATAATTAGATGCATCTATCATTATGTGGAATGGTCTGGACTAGTCTGGTGCCCATAGAATTTAAGTTTCTACGAGTTTTTCCTTCAACTATTGGAATGCATGTTCGCACTCCTTGGTCTAGATGAACAAAGCATCTTTCTTCATAAGCTTGACCAACAACTTTACAATCTTAGAGAAATTCTCTATGAATCGTTGGTAGTAGACAATGTGTCCAAGAAATGATTGAACATCTTTAACTATCTCTAGCTAGCATGTGATTCCTTGGATGACCCTAATTATTTTTGGATCTATCTTAATCCCTACTTGAGTAATTCTATCCTCCAATACTATGCCTCCCTAGACCATTAAATGACTTTTATGCCAATTGATATTAAGGTTTGTTTCAACACATCTCTTTAGTACTTACTCAAGATAATCCAAGGCTTGCTCAAATGTAGCCCCATAGGTAGAGAAGTCATCCATGAAGACTTCTACCCCACTACCAATTTGCTATTGGAAAATACTAAGGACCAAGCGCTGAAATGTTGTAAGGACATTGCACATACCAAATGACATCTTACAATATGTAAAAATGCCCCAGGGACTCATGAATGTTGTCTTGGCCTAATCTTCTAGCACAATTTGGATTTGGTTACAGCCACTATAGCCATCCAAGAAGCTATAATAGCAATGCCTAGAGATAGTGTCCAACACTTGGTCCATAAATGGCAATGTGAAATGATCTTTAAATGTTGTCATATTCAATAGCCTAAAGTCAATGTAGACCTACCACTTGTCACCTTTCTTTGGCACCATTACAAGTGGGCTAACCCACTCACTATCCATGATGGAATAGATGAACCCTGCCTTGAGGAGTTGTTCTATTTCCCCCTTGATAATCTACTTCAATTTGTGGTTCATCTACTTCTACAACTGCCTTCTTAGCTTCATGGATGGGTTAGTGTAAATGTGATGCTGGCATATCCTTGGATCGATTCTAGTTAGCTCAGGATATGACCAAGCAAAGGCTATTGGCCATTTGTTGACTACCTACAACAACTTGTCTTTTTTGTTCAAAAGAAATATTTGCATTGATGATAACTAGCTTGTCATTTTTTAAAAATGCATATTCCATGCTAGCTGGTAAAGTTTTTAATCCTATGGGTTCCTACTTGAAATTATCATAGATTTCCAACTCTCTCCAACAAGTATCATCATCATCATCATCGGAGAGTTAGTGATGAACTTGCTCAGGTTCATCCATGCCTTCGACATAAGCACATGTCAGGCTCTCAGTAGGTTCCATGCATAGTATGCTAGTATCTGAATTAGCTATCAACCATTGGGTGCCCTCCTATTTTATGGCTACTACATACAGGAACCTTTGGATATATGTATTTTATGCATACTAATTGCATGCTTTAATGTATGTACTTTTGATGGACCGAATTTTTTGCACATAGTTGCACCCATTATCACTATACGTTATGCATGGAGCACACTTCTTCTCTAGCTTTTCAAATTCATTTTCCTTGGATATTTTCAAGGAGAGGTTCTTAATACCCATTCATGCATCAACTGTGCTTAACCATGCTCTTCCCATAATGATGGGGAAGTCACCTTTGCAATTTTTCATCTTGATCACTAGAAAATTGGCAGGATAGGATCATCCATAAACTGTGGTTACAATGTCCTCCACTATTCCTAAGAGAAGAGTGATTGACTAATCTGCTAATTCTAAATGAATGTTGCTCTTCTTGAGAGGTGGTAGCTTCCAGGCTTTGTACATGTCATGGGAGATGAGATTGACACCAAAACCAAAATCAAGAAGAGCCTTGCATGGCTCATGTCTAGTGAGATCTTTTCATGGAAAGATTGCTAGCCTTAATCCAATCAGAAACAACATGAGTTAACATCATAATGCAGATCTAAGGTAGCGTTTGGTTTGAAGGACACTCAAATGTGTTTAATGCATAAGATAAGGGTGCTGGAGACATAGAGTGACCAACTACATTAGGTTGTGAGGGTTTTGGAGGACTGTTTGATCGGAAAATGATCATTTCCTAGATCAATTTTTTGAACCACTTGGCTAGAAGGCCGATTGTGAATGTATAGCCCTCATAGCATTTCGTTGCTATAGTTCTGGTGGAATTTCACCCTGCATGGATGAAACAAGAGGTAACTAGGTTGAGGGTAAAGGGATGTATGTAGATGCATGTAGAGGATGGTATGAATATGGATGCTCCCCTTGAGTAGATGGTGAATGAGTTCGATGATACTCTAGAGGGTAATAGTGAAGCTAGAATAAGGCATGGCTTGTAGAGCTTCATGGAGAAACAGGCTACTGAACATAGTATCCATATGGATCTAGTTATCTGTAAGGGTACTCATGTCTTGGTGATGGCATTCCCACAAACTATGGTTGCTACCACTATTGATATTGTTCATATGATTGTGGTGGAGCTCCACTTGGATAGTTAGCTTGTTGTTGCTAGTGGAACTACCTTGATGATAAGGTAATTGTCGAGGTGCTTGTCTCCATGCTAGTTGAGGATTCAGTGCATACATCCTAGACTCTTGTAAGGTGACACCATAAGGCAACAACCCTTAGGATGTTCATACTGACAAATGTCACAACCAACATCATCATTAGAGTCTATCTCCACAACTTCTTCCACTACAACAACTTTTCCCTTACCTCTTTGGTAGGCATGTTTAGCTTCTTTCTGCCTCCTAAGTTTACAATCACTATTTTTCTCCTTGGATTCTTTAGCAATCTTCATAGCAGTTTGGAATTTTTCATCCAAAGAGTCCCATAATTTTTCAACCTTTGCTAAAATATCATAAACAGATTTTTGGATGGGGAAGGTTTTCCTATTCACCACTTCATCAAGTGGCGACTCTTCCTCATCATAGAATTAGACCTCCCTTTTTCTTAGGGAAGGGTCCCTATTATATTCTTCTTTACTTTTACTTTTTTACAACTCATCTTCTTCTTTGACTACTTGTTCTATCAGCCTTTTTATTTGATGAGCTCTTAGTTCAGACAATCTCCCTTTGGCATAAACCCTAGAAGTTCTTCTAGTTTCTACTCTAAGCCCATCTATGATATGATGGAGTTATTCTCTCTGAGAATAACCATGGCCAGGGCATCAATGTAAAAGAGAATAGTATCTATCCATGGTGGAATCCAAGGGTTCATGTGTTCCCTACTTCTAGCCTTGGATTTTTATTCTCAAGTTAGACACTCTAGAGTATGTTTAATATTTTTTATTAAATAGTTCTATCATGGCACTCCATCTGTGAATGGATTCTAGCTCTAAGGATTGGTACTAGCCTTCTACTTTCTTAATGAGTATCCTAGGGAATAGCCTGAGTTTCTGCTAATCATTCTTGATGTTTTATAAGGCATAGGAATTATGAAATGTTTGTAGATGGTTCTACAAGTTATATCCCCCCTCAAATCTTGGGATATTGTTCATGTCTAAGCACTTGATCCAACTATCTTTCACATGCTTAGTTGGGATCTTAACTGCCTCTATGATGTTAAGAATACTTTGAGTTGCTACCAAAGGCTCATCATCATCATTATTTCATTATCATCGATGATGTCCTCTATTACCCCTTTGATTATTGTGGGCATGGCAATTAGTATTATTGCCTTGATGCTCACATCCATCACGATTATTCCTTCTATGGCATCTCTCAAAATCAAAAAAGAAAGAAGAAGTAGATGTAGATGTAGAGGACAAAGAGGGAGGAGGACTGCCACCACCATGGTGTCTACCAATTTCCCTTGGATTATCACAGCCACGTTCATTAGTTTTTCCATTATCGTGATGCTTGTTCGACCCCTTACCTTGACTACCATCTTTCTCTGAACCTGAATTGTGGATTGTATACTACAAATTCAGGCTCACACCCTCATCACTAGTAACAAAGGTAGAGAATCTTCATGCTAAGATCCCTCAAAGGAGGATCCTCATTATCATCTTTGTTTAGTAGGAACAAGAGATTTGTGAATCGTTTTCCCTTTACATCCTCATGATGCCTCTCCTAATGTTGATCTCATCGATGCTATGTTTTAGTGGGAAAGTAGTCCTAAGTGTCATAACCATTCACAACATATTCCTCTTGAAGATCCAAGATGCCTAACTTCTTCAGAGTTTGAAGTAGCATCCCAGGCACATATTGATTAGGAGGCAATAGAATGTTTCCTTCCATGTCATGCCATTGTAGTTGCTCATCCTAATGTAGGATGAAAGGTGAAATCAGCCACAAACTCATCTAGGTGAGTATATATCATTTTTCACTCTTATGGGATTGACGATTTTGTATCATTTTTCCTATGAGAAGAAGACATTTTGCAAACAAATAAAGTATTAGTGTGCTTTTGTAGTTATATTATTTGGAAATGATATCAACCTTGGGGTTCATCCAACAATATTAATGATATCCACTAAACTTAGATAGCACACATTTCAACAAATAGAGTTCTCAGCAATGGTGCCAATGATAAGTGGTGAAGGGTACCCCTACTTCCAACCATAAAAATCATAGAGCACTCACATGTGATCTGGTCGAATTTTGTGAACTCTCTAGTTTCCAGTGCACTAGTCTTCTAGGAAGTGAATTTTACCCTAACGATCATTCATTGTCTTCCCAATTACACTTGTGAAGTACAAAGGTATGCTTAAGTGTAATTGAGACATATGATTTTTATCATTTTATGTTTTATGTTCTTTGGAGATTGAAAACAGAGAAAAAGTAATTTAGTGACTAATTTGATTTAACTAACTAACCGATCTCTATCTAGTCCTAACATAAGCATTTGGTCCCACTTTCTGTACACATCCTAAACCCATGTATTCACTACTAGGTTAACAAGAGGTACACTAGTAGACATACAAAGCAATAACGCTACTGGGATTACCAAGCGAATACATGTTATGCTCAAAGCGGTCATACTTATGTATTTAATCTATCTAGCTTATCTCACTTAATTAGCTTAATTACTAGAAGACATTAAATAAATAACTAAAAACATTAAATGCATGAATAAAATAGCTAAACTATCTAGAATGCTGCAAGATTTATCAAGAAGCTCATCTTTATTGTCATACACACTGTCATGCTTAGGTACAACAATGCTTGAATAAAGATCCATACACTCAATGACTCCTACTACAGGTACTTAGGAAAATATTCTAACTTTCGAATGGAAAAATTGCAACAGCTTTGCTATTACTATGAATCTATTACCATAAATGTGGCTGGTGATTGTGTATTTATAGGCAACAACAGATCCTACATTGACGGGATCTAGTTGAGACATAAAATGATGTGTTGATGAGGCCTCATTAACATAGCCAACCACAACTCATCACTTAACAACCCTATAAAGCTAGTGAATCCATCATTTTTTCTCATATGTCATTTAGCAGTATTGATGCATCATTTCATTGTATAACCCTTTGTATCCTTCCATTACTTTTGATCTCTAGTCTATAAATAGAATTAGACTTATTAGAACCTCCTAGAGGTGTGGTAAGTATCTTCTATCTTAAGAATCAACATATTTAATATACACTTAGGGACATGATTAGCATATTGTATTTACTATCTATGCAAATTAACACATACATGCAAATACTATTATCCTTCTTCTTACGTCTCCATGAAGATTTGGCAATGAAGGGAATTAAATAATGCCCCATTTATTTCATGTGTCTTCTTCCATTACATAATTTTCCTTTATACATTCTTGACTTGTGAGCATTATTCTTCCTACAATCTCCTTTTCTTACTATGTGTTTCAAGATCCATTTACTTCATCTTTCTTCCACACTCAATCTTCACACTCTCTATGTTATATGTATATGTGATTTCTTATAAGGCTAGATCCTTATAAACTCTCATGAACTATTGCACTATTTATGTATGATCATGTACTTTTGTATAATTTTGTGCTTTCTTATTTGATAATAAATACTTGTTTTAGAACTGGTATAGTGTCCTTCAATATCATAAGTTCAAAAAACCTTATTGGAAGCTATAATTGAAAAGTGACATCATTAAGAATATAAGGTTTAACTCCTAAATAATGAGCATGAAATTTTTAGTAAAGCTCTTCCCTCTCCTTAAGTATAAATAAGGGTATGCCTACTCATTCAAGATTCCCACTATAATGAGTGTTGAAGGGAATGAAATCTTTCTTTTCCTTTCATTTTGAATGTTTGATTTTATTGTTCTTCACTAAACTCTCCTTTATTTCATCACTTTTCATTTTTTTTTCTCACATTCTCACAACTATGAATTCTTACAAGAGTTGAATCCTCTTATGGTTATCTTATACACTTTTACATAATCATTTCTTATATATTAGATCTCATAGTTGTCTCATGATTCTTACAAGAATTGCAAGTTTATCATAATTAGGGCTCAATTTAACTCCCTTATGTTTCTCTCAAGTTTATATGTTTAGTATTATGTTTTAGTTTCATGTTCATGAAATATGATGTTATATGCATGTTTTATGGAACTCGAAAATACTATATACCAACCTTCACCCTTAATCCATATTCCAAAAAAAATTATAAATTTACATATATTCAAACTAACTAACTAACCAACCAAATTACTTTCCTAATTCTATACTACATTATCAATTCTACCCACTACTCTATAACCCCTTTCTATAAACCTAACTTTACATACTAACAACTATCACCCACACCAAGTTCTTAGATATGGAACAACTAGCATGACCCACTAAAGGATTTAAATTAAATTGCATGTTCCACCCTAACATGAAAACAAGTATAGAAAAAACACACTAACAATTGCAGAAAGAAGTAAGTAGGAAATACCAGAATTTTATATTAAAAAACTCCTATATTCAACAAATCCCAAATAAATGAGTAACAAAACACTAACCCAAATAGTAGAAAGAAATAATGAAACCAATTGCAAAGAAGAGGTAGACAAGTAACTAAAAGGATAGAAAAACAAAGGTAAATAAAAATGAAAAAAAAAAGGAAAACACAAGAGGTCATGGCAAGAGCAGCGACAACATCGAACTAGATTATATATAAGGTAGTCAAGAGTGTATGGCCTTGAAACATCAATCCATATTTAACTTTACTCCATAGAAAAGAATGCTTTCAGGATGATTTACAAGAAATTAACTTACCTATAAAGTAGATGTTTCCTTGAGAATGTTTGATAGCAATATACTAAGATGGCTGTAGAAAACACCATCTCCTCCTCTCCATCCTTCATTTTCAACTTCTACTCTCAACCAAGTATTTTTAAATATTGAACTACAAGTTCAAAGAGTAGACTTACAGCAAAACATTTTTTGGCTAAGAACTAGAGTTTAAAATGAAGGAGGTGGAGGAGGACATGGTGTTTTCTACAATGGTCTCAGTATGCTCTTATCAAACATCCTCAAGAAAGCATCTAAATTAGAGGTAGGTTAATCTCTTGTAAATCATCTTGAAGGTATTTTCTACTGCAAAGTAAAGTCAATCCTAGGTTGACTTTTTAAAGTCATATGCTTTTGACCATCTTATATATAAATTATATATAATCTAGTTATGAATGAAATGATGGATGAATTTTCTTTCTTTGTTTCTCTAGTTTTTATTTATACTGTTAGTTTATTTCAAAATTTTTAACTCTGCAAGTTCTTATTGAGGTTTATTGTTAATCCATTTTATTGTTAATCCATGAAGTAATTATTAGAGTCTCTCTTAATCTTATTAAATTAAGCCATTGGAAATATTTGAAGTTTGATTCATGAAGGATGCATATTTATGTATTAATATTTTCATGCTAGAAGATAGATTTCTTAGGCATTGTTGAAGATTTTCATATTTCTTTAAGTTTTCATGTGGTAGGACATTATTTCAAATTATCCTTAAATTTTTATAATTTATCAATTAAATGCTTCAAACATTTTGTCGAGAGACTAAGCCATAGCTTTTTGATCTTCTGTGCCTTTCTTTATGATTGGATTCCTCTACAAGTTTGATCCTAAAGTTGTTTTCATTTATTTTTTATTTTAGGCTTTATGTCTTTGGTTTTGGCTGACTAAATATAGAAAGCTTAGTAATAGATTAGTACTCTATGGTGTTTTTAAAAAAGTATGATAAAAACTTGACAAAAAAATTATAAAATGTGATGAGAGAAATTACTCTAGCGGTTTATTCTAATTATTAGAGTGGTAATTTTTCTAATTATTAGAGTGGAAATTTCTCTAAAATTAGAGTGGTAGTTTCTCTAAAATTAGAATTTTAGTTTTTCTAATTATTAGAGTAGTTGCTCCCAAGCCTATAAATAGAATGCCCAGGTGCACAATTTAGGGAGGGAGTCTTGGAAGGAAGTCTTTCAAGAGAAGTCTTTTAGAAGTCTTTTAGGAGTCAAGTAGCAAAAATTTTCTAGTTAGAGTATTTTCCAAGTGCCCATAGTAGGAGGTCTAAGTGTGGATGGATCTTTATTCGAGCATTGTGTACCTAAGCACATCTTTTGTATGACAATAAAGACGAGCTCTTGGATTCATTCTTGCAGCACTTGAGATTTGTTTTCTTAATCATTTCCTTTATTCTATTTTCTTCTGCATTTATTTTATTTTATTATTTTATTCTATTTTATGCACTTTACATTTTTGTTATTAGCATACATAGTACGATCACTTCGAGCATGTGTGTAACACTTGGTAACCTAGTAACGATTAGCGTTTGGTAATCCTAGTAGTGTTGCGCTGGTTCAGGATGTGTACAGAAAGTGAGAATGGATACTGGTGTTAGGATTAGTTAAAGCCTAGTTAATCAGTAGTTAAGTTAAACTAGTCACTTAGTTATCTCTCTCTCTCCTCCCTTATTAGCTGCAGGACATAAAAAGATAAAAGCTATAAAAATCATATGCCTCAAGCTTACTTAACCATACAATCATGACATACAAGTAAGTTTGGGAAGACAACGATCAACCAACCCATCCTTGTTCCACAAGGGTGCATAAGCACTTAGTCCTTGGAATTCGATTAGATCATATGTGAAACTCTTGTATTCATATGGTTGAACATAGGGGTACCTCGCCACTCATCATTGGTACCATTGCCAGGGACTTAGTTGTTTGTGCGCTAACTAGAACATAGGAAATCATTCACATCGTTGGAGTGAACCCTTAAGGTTGGTTAGAGAAAAAAATAATAAATAAGAATACATTGCACACTGAATAGACAATCATGTCTCCTTGTTCGTATGAAAGCGCCTCACCACCTAGGTCTGAAATAGCAAACAGTCGACGATGTAATACACATGACGTTGATCCGCCAATCCCTCAACAAGTTCGAGTGGTATATATTCATCCCGATGAGCATATACTAGACTTCACCTTTATAATCTATCAAGATGAACAACTGTGTTGGCAAGACTTAGAAGGTAACATAGTGTTACCTCCCAATCGTTCAGTCCCAAGCATGCTTCTTCGTGCTCTCACACGAATTAGCATGCCTCACTTACATGCAGAACATGTTGTGTAAGATCATGACTCAAGAGAATATCGTCCAATAGATGCACAATGTCAAAGGGACTTGTAATAGGAGAGACATCATAATTCTTTCAAGGATAAATGGTCCCAAGATGCCCCACATGTCTTAAGCGAAAATGAGAGTGGTGAACCTATCTCAGGCAATCAGCCACACAACGATGTTTCTCCCCTTAACTTTGGTCAAGAGGTTTTGTATCAGAACCTTCATTCCACTATTCATAACCCAAGTTCTGATACCCATGGGCACAAAGGATCCGAAAAAGGGACACGAACTCATGAGAAAGGTGGACATTCTGATCACAATCACGATTGGGGTTGAGATTGCAGAAGAGAAGGTAGCAGACACTATCATGGTGACGGTTCTCATTCTTCTTCACCTTCATCATCTCCTTCACCATCTCCTTCAATATCTAGACATGGTCATAAAGAAAAAGACCATGGGAATAAAGGTAGGCAAAGTGGAATTCATAGATGAAATAATTAGGAAAGGGGACGAGGGCACTCTAAAGAGTCACGACATAGAAGAAGGGAGAGTAAGGAACAACATAGGCATCATAGACGCCATGGACGAGAATATCATGATGAACCCCTACTCGCTACTTGAAGTATGTTAGACATAACTAAGGTTGTTAGAATTCCAACAAGGCACCAGAAAGATAGTAGGATCAAGAGATTAGATATGAACAATAACCCACGATTTGAAGTGGGAGACAACGCTGATCCTCAGAATCATTTACAAGCATTCCATTATGCGTGTGCCTTACAAAACATAGAGAACAAATGAAAAAAACTTAAGTTATTCCTGCAGACACTAGTTAAAGAAGCAGAAAGCTGGTACTGGTCCTTAGAACTGGAATCTATTCATAGATGGAGTACTATGTTAGAATTATTTAATGATAAGTACCAAACGTACTCTTGAGTGTCTAACTTGCAAAAGCAAATCCAAGGCTGGAAAAAGGGAGGACATGAACCCTTGGATGCTGCCATGGGCCAATACTATGCACTATTACATTGTTGTCCTGGCCATGATTATTTGCAAAGGGATCAACTGCACCATCTCGTGGATGGGCATAGGCATGAAACAAGAAGGACCCTTGGGACTTATGCCCAAGGAAGACTATCCAAGCTTAGGTCCCATCAAATTCAAAGACTATTGGAGCAATTTGCTAAGGAAGAAGGTGAGCTATAGAAGAGAGAAAGTGCAAAAGAGTATAACTGAGACCCTTCCCTCCAGAAGAGGGGAGTAAGATTTTGTGAGGATGAAAAAGAGCCACCACTCAAAGAGATGGTGAATAGGAAAACTTTGCCTATCCAAAAGATGACATTAGAAGTTTCGAAAAAGGTAGATCAAATGTGGGATTCCCTAGACAATAGATTTCAAATTATTCTAAAAATAGTAGAGGAGTCTAGAGAGCAAGGTAGTGAGAAAAGAAAAAAGAAAGAGGCTGAATATGCATGTAGCAAGGGTAAGGGCAAAGTTGCCATCATTGAAGAGGTTGTGGATTTGGAAACAGACAATGATAGTGGATGTGAGATATGTCAATATGACCATCATAAGGGATGTTGCCCTATAATCTCACATTTGTAAGAGTCTAGGGTGTATNTAATCATGGTGAATGCCACCACAAAGGCAAAAGTATCCTTACTGGTAATCTGACCCATATGGATATTACATGCAACAGCCAATCTCCCCACATGACTCTACTAGTCACGTCACCTCTCAACCTCACTACCAAGCCCATGAGTATTATGGGACTCCCTCTTCTAGAGGTGATATTTTGCAAGCATATCATCCTTCTCATCCAGTTGCATCTCTTCTACCAATAGCTCCACTACCACCTACTCCCACAATGCAAGGTGAAATCCCTACCTAGTCGTAGCAACGTAATGCCATGAGGGCTGTTAACTCTCAACCTACTGTTGGTTCCAACAACCACATGAAGAAAAGACCTTTTTTTAGAACCAAAAATCCAACCAAGCCCTTGCAATCACAAGTGGCTGATTCCTTAGATACCTTAGTATCAATCAAAACCTTAGAGCTTCCTTCAACTCAACCATTGCACTCAACGCATACAATCATGCTAACACATGTTGTCATCGATTAGATCAAAGTTAGCTACCTTCCTAGGAAATTCTCTAATCCCGAGAGTCCTCTGATATACATACAAATCATTGGAAATGTGTCATGCAAGGCTCTTTTGGATTCAGGTTCTGGTGTCAACTTGATTTCTCAAGAAATGTACAAGGCCTAGAACCTACCTCTATTAAAAAAGAGCAACATCCATCTAGATTTGGTCGACCAGTCTATCACTGTCCCATTAGGACTGGTGGAAGACATTGTTGTGGGTGGTCGTACCCAGCTGACATCCTAGTGATTTAGGTAAACAATGGTAGGGGGGACCTCCCAATCATAATGGGAAGAGCATGGCTAAGCATCATCGATGCACACCTAGGAATCCATGATCTTTACCTAGAAATATCAAAGAAAAATACATTCGGAAAGATTGAGAAGAAGAAAGTTCTGTGCATCGCATACAGTGACATAGGGTGTACTTGCATGTAGAGGTCATGGTTTGTGCAAAGTTTAACATTGCCTACATGGAATCAGTGTGCACAAGTGATCAACATACAAAGATGCCTGTATGCAGCAGCCACACAATAGGAAGGCACCCAGTGGCTGACAGCTGATCAAGAAAGAAGTTCACTCATATGCATGGAACCAACTGAGGGTTTGACTTGCACTTACATCAATAGCATAGATGCATTAGAGCAAGCCCACGGCCAACTTCCAAGTCTTAACCTTGAAAATATCAACTGGGGGAACTTGGAAATCCCTGAGAAATTTAAGAAGGAGCCCCTTGAGCTGAAACTATTGCCCACCGATATGGAATACACATTCCTTAAAAATGGAAAATCAATAATTATCAATGCTAAGCTTGCTCCTCAACAGAAAGAAGAACTACTAAAGGTAATCAATAGATGGTCAACATAGGATATCTTGAATTAACTGGAATAGATCCTAGGATATGCCAACACAGGATTTACACTGATCCCTCCATGAATCCTCAAAGACAATCGTAGAGGCATTTGAACCCAAAGCTGAAGCAAGTAGTCAAGGAAGAAATCGAACAACTTCTCAAGGCTAGGTTCATATACCCCATTGTTGATAGCAAATGGGTTAGCCCCTTAGTTATTGTGCCTAAAAAGGGAGGCAAATGGAGGGTGTGCATAGATTTCAGGCTATTGAATATGGCAACATTTAAAGATCACTTTTCGTTGCCATTTGTTGACCAAGTCTTAGACACCATCGCAGGGCATCGCTACTACAGTTTTATGGATGGATATAGCGGATATAATCAAATACAAATAGCCCCAAAAGACTAAGCCAAGACTACATTCTCCAGTCCTTGAGGAACGTTTGCATAAAAATAGATTCCATTTGGCTTGTGCAATGCCCCTGCAACATTTCAACAACTAGTTCTAAGCATCTTCCAATAGCATATAGGAAATGGTGTGGAGGTCTTTATGGACGACTTCTCCACTTATGGAGCAAACTTTGATCAAGCTTTGGACCGGTTAGAGCAAGTGTTAAAAAGATGTGTAGAAACCAATTTGAGGCTCAACTAGTAGAAAAGTCATTTGATGGTCCAAGAGGGCATAGTACTAGGGCACAAAATCTCATACATAGGGATAGAGGTAGAGCTCGAGAAAATCAAAGTTATCCAAGGAATTACCCATCAACTAGAAACTGTCAAAGATATTTGGTCATTCCTTGGACATACTAGCTACCTCCGTACACTATCCATGGCATGTGAGCTCAAACTTGACCTTGATCTAGCACAAAAACAATTGTTAGTAATCCTTAACTTGCTAGATGAAAACTGAGTAGCTGCCCTGTGATCTAACGAATTGCACAAGGCCTTCAATAAACAACGTCATGACCTAAGAATTAGGAAAGTTAAATATCAGCTAGGAGATAAGGTTCTCTATGGGAATCCCACACATGTGCCACAACATACTAAATTTCAAACACTATGGGAAGGACCTTATATTATTTATGCAGTTTTTCCTTCAGGGGCCATGATAATATACAAACCTAAGAGCCCAAACAAGAAACTATTCATCAACATGCAATAAACCAAACATTTCCATGAGCTTAGGACAGCTAGTACACATGCTACCTATATTGATGGACAACCTTGCTCACTATTTCGAATCTCCTCCTTCCAACTTAGTCATGGGGGAGATGGCCACATATGCTAACCATTCTAGGCCCTCATTTATTTTTGAATTTTTTGTTTTACATATTCTTTCAACTTTTCTTATTTTTTTTACACTATCGTTCATGTTTTTACTGTTTCTTTGTTTGCTTGTTTTACTTTTATTCATCATCTAATAAGTGCTCATGATGGTGGATTGAATTATATCATATTGATTGCTAATGATTGGTTTTTACATTTGAATTATGATGCTGATATTAAGGTATGGTTCTTTTGGTAAAATAGGCAATGAGTCCATGCCATCCACTCATCCATACAACTCTATGGTCTCCTTTGGCTTGGAACTATACAGTCCCTCTTTTTCTAAGTAAACTTTTAATGAATTGGTGGCTAGGTATTTTTCAAACCAAGAAAAGACTCAAAGGATGAAAAAGGTGTGACTTCAACGAGATTCGATGCATTTGTGCTGGTCATTCTCTTGGGTGCTTGGATGCTTTTTCTTGGGTTTTCTGCCATTCTAACATTGTTCAAAAATTAGGAAGCCGAGGGAATAAAAATAAGTCTTTGCATGGTGTGGTTCTCATCCAAAAAAAAAAGAAAAAAAAAGTAAGAATTCAAAGCACACCCCTTAGACATAATAAAGCAATATGGGCTACAAGAACTAGTTATGGAACTGGAAAGACATGTTACCCATGCCTGAAGGTTCTCTCTAACTAAGGCCCTTTCTCGCTTCCTACTTCTCCATCTCACTCTCCTTGGAATGGTGGTGAATCTTTGTGGAAGCATTCTTGTTACTTCAAGTGGATGGATTGGTCAAGTGTTTTGATGCAAGGTCACTAGATGTGGTTTGTTTAAGTCTAGATTTGGGGTGAGTTCTACTCAATTACATTAACCATAAAATACACCAGGGGCTTTACACAACCTTGTTCTTGGGATTCCATTCCATTCTCTCCTCTCCATATTTCTTCCCATTTTCCACCTCCTTGCCGGTTTTATCATTAGTCTGTTCTAGGTTGATGTATTATTTTTCTTTGGTGAATTCTTATGATTAAGTTTTTAACTCTTGCTTCCAAATGACATTCCTAGAGCCTACAGACTCTTTGGTTTGTGGGTTTGTCAGGGCATAAAAGACATAAGCCTACTTTGGGGAGGACCCACTAGCATTTCTTTTTGGTGTAATTGTTAACTTCTTTCCCTTAAACATTTCCTACAATCAATCATTTCTTATTTCATCCCCATCCATGACATCCATTTTATTGGTGTTCCTGTTGATATTTTTTCCCATCTTTCTTATTCCTCATATTTTTCCATCTTATAGCTACCAGAGGTTTGCTCTTAGTTGTAGGGGCCCTGGCAAACATTTTTCAATTTTCTCCATTTTACTATTTTCCTAAGCCCTACAACTTGGGTGGTCACCTATGATAAATCTTTCAACCAGTTTCTGCCATAACCACAACTCAGCCAATGCACTTCATATCGAGGAAAGGTATCAACTGCATTATGGTTTATCTATCCTTGCTCATTTGTGACTGTGTTGTGTGTGCAAATGATGATCATACAAACAATGGATTGGGCTTGGAGAAAGCACTCAGGATGGACTAGAACTGGAGCATTTCGAAAGGAGCAAGTCTGGTGGTGTGGCTATGGATAAACAATGGAAGGTGCAATGTTAGCATTGGCGGAAACATGCTTCATTTTCTTTCTCTTTCTTTCTCTACAAGCTACCAAATAAAGTCTTGGATGTCATTTATGTATGAGTGTTCACCACAATGGTCATGAACACTAATGTTGTAATATGCTTATTGATCCGTTCACTGGGCACGTTGAGTCTGTCATCCCATTCCACCGTCAGTTGTCAATTAGTCAATCATCCCATACCTTCCCAATATTTTATAAGGAACTTGAGGAAGAGTTTTCATTCAATCATGGGGGTATGATGAGAGCAGTTACTCTAGTGATTTATTCTAATTATTAGATTGGTAGTTTCTCTAAAATTAGTGGCAGTTTCTCTAAAATTAAAATGGTAGTTTTTCTAATTATTAGAGTAGTCTCTCCCAAGCCTATAAATACAGTGCCCAATCGCATAATTTAGGGAGGGAGTCTTGGAAGGAATTCTTTCAAGGTAAGTCTTTTAGAAGTCTTTTAGGAGTCAAGTAGCAAAAATTTTGTATTTAGAGTATTTTCCAAGTTCCCGCAGTAGGAGGTCTAAGTGTGGACGGATCTTTATTCGAGCATTGTGTACCTCAGCACACCTTGTGTATGGCAATAAAGACAAGCTCTTGGATTCATCCTTGCAGCACTTGAGATTTTTTTTCTTAATCAATTTCTTTATTTTATTTTCTTCTGCATTTATTTTATTTTATTATTTTATTTAATTTTATGCATTTTACATTTCTGTTATTAGCACACACAGTATGATCACTTCAAGCATGCGTGTAACACTTGGTAACTTAGTAATGATTAGCATTTGATAATCTTAGTAGTGTTGCGCTGGTTCAAGATGTGTACGACAAGTGAGAATGGATACTGGTGTTAGGATTAGTTAAAGCCTAGTTAATCAGTAGTTAAGTTAAACTACTCACTTAGTTACCTCACTCGCTCCTCCCTTATTAGCAGCAGGACATAAAAAGATAAAATCTATAAAAATCATATGCCTCAAGCTTACTTAACCATACAATCGTGACATAGAAGTAATTTTGGGAAGACAATGATCAACCAACCTGTCCTTGTTCCACAAAGGCACATAAGCACTTAGTCCTTGGAATTCGACTGGATCATGTGTGAAACTCTCGTATTCGTATGGTTGAGCGTAGGGGTACCTCGCTGCTCATCAAAATGTGACACAAATTGATGACATATCTTTTAAAAAGTGTGAAAAAGAAGCTACCTTGTAGTCCTAGTCAAACATGACCTAAATTAGAGTAGGTAGCATGGGTCAAATATGCAATATGCACTCCTTGTCAAACCTTGCTTTTTTCACCAATAAAGGGTAACCTCAAAAATACTGTTCATACAAAAGGCATTTTTAAAAATTGGCCTATCATCTCTGAAGGATTATTAAAATCATTGATCTTCATAAGAAGGGCTATATTAATCAAAATCTATCATAAAAGGAGTAACATATATAGCAAGAGGGGGTAATATACATGGCAAGAGGGGGATTGCATTGTTGTACTTCAAATTAAAATGGTGATAGTGAACAGGTGGATACATTGTGAATTAAGAAGGGCCATATTAATCAAAATCTATCATAAATGGAGTAATATATGTAGCAAGAGGGGGATTGCATTGTTGTACTTCAAATTAAAAGGGTGATAGTAAATAGTTGGACACATTGTGAATTAAAAGGCCTCAATGGCTCAATGCCTCATGCTTTGTGCCAATAATTGCAGCTTGTTCTAGAGTCAGGCCACCATGAATCTATGCTAGAAATGCTACCATGATCTAACATTGCAAAAGCTCTTGTTCAACAAGTAGAAACAAATTTTGTTGATTGATGCATGAACTATCATTAGCCATGCAAGGTTTTGGACAAGCAAGTGACCAAAGCTCAACATATGTGGCAGAGGTGAGTGAGGACATTGTCAAACTATGTCACATCAATGACCATTGTCCATCATCTATGCTATCACATATTAATAGAAGAAACATTGGCTCTTGATCCATGGAGGTGAAGCAGTAGCCTATTGTGACTCTCAATGTGGAAGGAAGGCCCAAGACAAAAGACAAAGGCAAAGGCAGGAAAGAGGCAAGGAAACTATAGTAATAACAACAACAACATGAATATGTGTAGCCAAAGGAATTTACTTAGGTGATGAAGTACAAGAAAAAGGAAGCTTTCTTGCTCCAAAAGAGTAAAGCTAGTTTTATTTGTAGTAATGGCAAAGGAGGGTTTCAATCATCAAAAGAGGGAAAAAAAATCTTTGTAATTGAAGACTATTCCTTGAATCACTATAATTTCTCTCTTGAGGATTTCATTTGACATATGAAATAGTATGATTTTTTTATTACAAATCTTGAAATCTTTTTTTTTCTAGTGGTATTGTTACAAAGGAGAGAAAACGAGGGTTTTTTATTACAAGAAATCTTTGTTATTGAAGTTGATTAAAATCTCTGCAATTTTTTGAGGGTTTCATTTTCCATATTAAAAGTATGATTTTTATTACAAATTTTGAAACCCTTTCTTATGTCTATATTTCACAACATTTTAACAATTTTTTTCAATAAACTAACATGTAATGGTGGTGTTATTAGATAACAAGGAAAAGGAGGATTTTAAAGGAGTCAACTCTTAGTGTGTTATTGACATACTTACTTCCAACTCTCAAAGATAGTTGTAATAAGGTATTTATAGTCCAAATAAATGATGATTTATTTATTCTTTGCAACTCCTAGGTTGGTTTAAGCATATATATAATTAGTAATATTCTTATCTAGATATTCTATATTGTTATCTAGAAACTTTTGGGGTTTATGTTAAGGCCTATTTGCTAAATTTCTTATGGAGGCCACAACAAGAATTTCTTCGGTTTCTAAAATAACATGTTTCTGATGTATTTTTTTGTTTCCTATTTTAAGAAGTCTCATAGTTACCTCAAATAAAATAGTTTGTTTCCAACGTCTTTACTATTTTTTTGTGTTTTTTTTTTCATTTTTTATTTCTTTCTTATGCATGATATTTTATTAAAGGAAATAATTAATGTTATAAAATAGTTTGTTTCCAACGTCTTTACTATTTTTTTGTGTTTTTTTTTTCATTTTTTATTTCTTTCTTATGCATGATATTTTATTAAAGGAAATAATTAATGTTAGATTCATGGTGAATTAATAGGTTTCTACCATGCCTCCAATTGGTTAACCAAAAAAAGATAAAGGGTAATTGAGTATTAAATAAAATTGAAAATAATAGAAACCAATATAGAAGAAGAAATTGATATAGATAGCAAAATGGAAGATGCAAGTAATTTAAAGAAAAAAAAAGTGAAACCAAAACACTCATTTTAACCTTCATGGAAATTTAAGCATGGTTGGCCATAGGTTATTCATGGTTTAGGTTCAAAAGAGATACTCAAATGTTTGTTATGTATCAAGTATAAATCATACATAAAAGATACACCATGTGCTAATGAAGTGTCACAACACAATGAAGTGCTCTAGTTGATCATGCCACCTTTGATACATATAGGCATTCAATATTCTTGTTAAAGTAGTCAAATAAAACTTTATTCCAATAACAAAGCATATTGAGTTAATGAAAGATTTAGAAAAATAAAGGATAATTAGTGTATTGGAAAATATGTATTTGATATGAGTAAAAAATCTTCCTCTTGATTTATTCAAAGACTTATGTGATTTTCTTAGGCATAAAGGAACTCCAGATCTATCATCAACAAATGAATATGTTACTTTAAGAAAAGAATTTTTAGTTGCTTCAAAGCAATTTTATTGGGAAAAGCTAAAAGTAGAAATTAGATGAAGTCCATTTTATTCAATTTTACTTGATGAAAGTACAAATAGAACTACAAAGCACTACTTAATTATTTATACAACATATTTACATGATGGTGGAAAAGGTCTTCTAGTTAGTAAATTTGTCAAACTTGTCAAAGTAAAGAATGGAATTGCTCAAACTATGTTTGATGTAATACATAATTTATTAGTAGAAATGCAATTATCAAAGCAAAAAATGATTGGTTTAGGCTCAAATGGGGCATCTTTCATAAGAGGTTTAAATGAAGGATTAGCTGGTAAATTACTTAAAGATAATCCACATCTTATTTCAATTCATTGCATTATGCATAGGGAGGCACTAGCTATATCTCATGCAACTAATGCATTTCTAGAATTTAAGGTTATTGAAAATTTTACAAATAAAAGCCATTCTTGATTAGGAAGATTAGATAAGAGGCATTCCTAGTTTCAAGACTTATTAAATGTATTTGATTTAAAAAATATATTTCAATGCTTTAAGTTCATTCTATTTGTTGCCTTTCTAGAGGTTATGGAAAGACTTGTAAAAGTAATTCCTGCATTGCTTCCAAGAGTGGAAATCAAAAAATATAAAATTATATGAATTGGCATCATTGTATCAAGTACAATTTTGTATAAGTCTACTTGCTAATGTTCAACATCAAATTAATAAATTAAATATGAAATTTCGGAAAAATGAGATTAACATACCTTCAATTCATCAAGATGTTTTTTTTTTAATAATTGAGATATTATGAAAAATATTATTGGGAGAAAATTTTGGTAGAGGAGATCATTATATGCCTCAATTTCTAGCTAGCACATTATTTAAAGTTTAAGCCTATGCCTAAAACATTAGGAAATGATGATAAGGATGATTTTGTTAATTTAGCTCATGCATTTGTTGAGAAGGTAATTACTTGTTTGAAAGAAAGATTCATGGATCTATTTGTATTTAATGTAGCAAAATTATTTAGCTCTCATTATTACAATGATGATGAAAATATACAAGATGAGGAAATGCATGAATGAATAAAATGTCTTGTTAAAAATTTAATCTTGGAACCACTCCAATTATTGATTTTGAAAAATGTATGGGTAAAATGGAAATGTTTATGATTACAGCTTGTACTGCACTTACAAACAAAAATATGCTATCAACTTGGTCACATTATGGTGGAGAAAGTGAATGAATTAAATCTTTTTCAAATTTAATGAAACTTCGGAAGATTGTTTTGACAATTCCAGAAAGCTCAACAATATGTGAAAGAGGATTTTCCATTTATTACCCGGGAATGTCGAAAGTTCGGGCAAAATGAAATGTAATAAAATGTAGCTGCAAGTCAATTTTATCAATTGAAACATTGGATATGTTGATGTTCATATCTTTATTAGCACCACAAAAATTGAAAGATGTTGAAAGGAATGAAATTTTTTTAAAATGGAGGTCATTCAAAATTTGTACACCAATGAGCTTAGACAACATAGAAGGTATGTTAAGTTTTCCTTAAGTTTTATAAAACATTTTTTATTTGAATTATACATTTGTAATATAGTTATTTTTATTTTTCTTTTGGTGTTTCAGGTTTTGAAGTAGATTGTAAAGTTGGATGCAGTTAAAGAAATATGATACAATTTTCATTTTCTATAACAAGTATTTTCATAAAAGTTATTTCAAAATATCATGAATATGTATAAAATAGTTTAAATTTTAAACATATTTATCCATGAATGGTGATGATAGATGTTTAACCATGGTAGGTTACTTTGTTTATTAATGTTAAATATTCCTCAAATGTGTGATTTTTATTTAATGAATTCTAAGTGAATTTTTTATTATATGTTTCTTTAGTAGATGGAGCATTGAAGGTTACTCAAAAGTGATTTGATAAGATAGAATTGAAAAGTGAAAATTAAAAAGATGAAGCTAGAAGATGGAAATTTAAAAGCTAATATATATGTTAAAACTATATAAAATATTTAGTCTTGTGATTATTTCTCCCAAGAATTTTGTATCCACCATAAATTTTCTAGAGCGTGTATGAAACAACAGGAAATTCTTTTTATGATAGAATCCAGTACATCTAATTACAATTTTTGTTAAATTAGTATTGCAAATTGAAACACCTTTTCTAATGAATTAATTTTTTAATTTATATTTGATATTTTTTGCAATTTAAAGTTAAATATTGATGAATTTTTTTTTAATTTTTTTTTCTTGGTTGGAATGTTTTGTCAATCATGCTTTTAAAAGCTAAAGCCTATCATTGGAAGGAAGAACAAAAATTTACCTTGCAGAAAAAAGGGTAACTTGAAAATTGCCTTACACTCAAAAGGGTTAACTTCAAAATCACCCTTCACATGAAAGTAGAGGGTACCCATTAATTTATATCCCTGGATGCAGCATTGAAGGTTACTGAAAAGTGATTTGATAAGATGGAATTACAAAGTGAAAATTAAAAAGATGGAGCTAGAAGATGGAAGTTTAAAAGTTGATATATCTATCAAAACTATATAAAATTTTGAGTCTTGTGAATACTTCTTTTAAGAATTTTGTATCTATCATAAAGTTTCTAGAGCATGTATGAAATAATAGGAAATTCTTTTTATGATAGAATCAAGCACATTTGATTACAATTTTTGTTGTATTAATATTTCAATGATAACAGTTAACAATTATAGGAATTGATTTATTGCCAATTGAAATACTTGTTCTAATGAATTAATTTGTTAAGCTATATTTGATAATTTTTGTAATTTAAAGTTAAATATATATGATTTTTTAAAAAATAAAATTCCAAGTTAAAATATTTTGTCAAGCAAACTAAAGCCTATCATTAAAAAGTACAACAAAAGTTTACCCTTAAAAAAAACAAGCAAGTTGAAACTTGCATTGCACTCAAAATGATAACTTTAGAATTACCCTTCCCATGAAAGTAGAGGGTACCCATCAATTTTTATCCTTAGTACATAAAGTAGGTAGATTAAGTGTGAGAGATTTCCTAGGGTGGTGGTTCTCCTAGGCTCTCCCTATGGTTCGAGGGCCATGGAACACTCTGAGCTGCCCCTGGATGACTCTCAAGTATTAGAAAATCCATCCTGGCTTGGCGGTAGCAAGTCAGTAGCAGGACACCCTCTTGATGCAACTCTCTCTAAGTTCTCTTCATACTACCCTCACATGGAGAACTACATGGCCCTGATTCTACAGTGGTCATAGATATGTAGGCAGCTAGGATTGGATAGTTCTAGTGCAGTGCCAAGCCACACCTTGTACTAGATCGTGAGGGATTTGGGGATGAGGCACCACCCCTTGTAGATGCATCATTTCCCCTTCCACTGATGTTGTCTACAAGGTTGCTTGTGTGCTTGTTTGCAAGGTCCTCATTTGGAGTTAGTTATCCTCCTTGAGGTTCATTCCCATACATATATTAAGAAGCTACGCTACTAGTTGCACTCTCTTGGGTTTCTTGCTTGTTAGAGGCATACTCCCCAAGTCTTCCACCCCAGATCAATTGGATCTTAGTGAATTACTTGGGGTGCCAGACAACATCGAGGCAACATTGTTACAGATGGTAATAGAGCATTTTTGAAATTGTGTTGCGATATGCATGTGCTCTTTGGTTTTGTTACTTCATTGAGGTTATTCTATTAATGGTTCCTTCGAATTGATACCTAGGTGATCTAGGATCATATCCTTATGTATTCTTTCAAGAGTTTCCTTATGGTAATATTTTTACACTCTTCATGAGGGGACTAATGTTACATTGTGAGCAATTGATGTATGTTGTTCTCCTTGAGGATGTATATGATTGCGTTGTGGTATTGTCCCCCACTTGTTTACTTGTGGTTGGACCAGTTGTGGTCTCACTTGATATGGTAGAGGAGAGCTCTATTGGCAACTCATAAATCATTGTTTCTTGAGGAGCTCTTATCTTTGATCTCTAGTGATTCATTTGGGATGAATTAGACCTAGTCTCTCCTTTGGTTTCCATCCAGATGACATGTATCGAGATGGAATTGATTGAATTATGTAGGATGTGATATCCTTACACTCCCACTCACCCTAGACACAATGAGTATGCGAAGTACAAATTGGGACATGTTGGTTCCCAGGTACCTTAAGATGAAGGGCCTTCGGACATGTGCTTTTGATGAGCCTTGTTCTGAGTGGATTAAGACCATTGCTGGTAGACTTCATACATTTGTGTTTGCGATTATATGTCTATCTAGTTGTGTATGCATGTCTTCTTGGTTGCTAATGGGATGCAATATCGCATGGGCCGCGATATCACGTCTACCCCTGCGATATCGCATACGCGATATCGCAGCCCATCGCTAGTTCTATAAATATGAGGGGGCTTTCCCTTGTTTTCACATCTAGATCTAGACCCTTAGCTAAACTTTAGTAGTTTTACCATTCTAGAGATAGAATAATTTCTATGTGCCCATAGTAGGAGTCTCAAAGTGAACGGATCTTTATTCGAGCAAATTGTACCTGAGCACACATTTGTGCACAAAAATAAAAATACACTTTCTGAAAAACCTTGCAGTGCATGGACTAAGCTAATTAGGATTTAATTAATGTTAAATGCTTAAATGATTTCTTAGATAATTAATCTCTCTCAACCCTCAACTCCTAGTTAAGTGCATTCAGTATGACCGCTTCGAGCACGTGTGCTACGCTTGGTAACCTAGTAACAAATATCATTTGGTAATCCCAATAGCATTGCACTGGTTCAGGGTGTGTACGGCAAGTGGGAACGGATACTAATGCTAGGACGATTAAATATTAGTTAGTGAAAGTTAGTTACTTAGTCTCTTCACTCTTTCCTCTCTTAGCATAGGCGATAAAAAGATAAAAGACATAAAAATCATATACCTCAGACTTACTTAACCATACAACCGTGACAATACAAGTAAGTCTGGGAAGACAATGATTGATTAGCCTTAAGTGTTCAATAAGGCGTGTAAGCACTTAGTCCTTGGAGTTCGATCGAATCGCACGTGTAACGCTCGTATTTGTATGGTTGAGTGTAGGGGTACCTTGCCATCCATCATTGGCGCTGTTGCCAGGGACTTAGTTGTTTGTGCACTACGTAGAACATAGGAAATCATTTACATCGTTGGGAGCTAAAATGAACCCTTAGGATTAATCAAGAGAAAAATAACATAACGGTAAATAGCACACTGAACAAGACTAAAATGTCTTCTTCTCCACACAAAAGCACTTCACCGCCTAGGACCAACACTAGAGACAGTCAGTGGCACAACATACATAACCAAGAACCATCAGTTCCTCAATAATTCAATGTGGCATATACTCACCATGATGATTATACACCTAACTTTACCTTTGTCTTCCATCAAGATGAACAACTGCATTGGAGAGACTTGGAGGGTAACATAGTGTTGCCTCCAGATAGAGCTGCCCCCAACATGCTCCTTTGTGCCCTTACACGAATTGGCATGTCACAATTATATGCTGAGTACATTTCATGTGATTACAATGTAAGGGACTACCATCCCATAGAAGCGCAACATCAATGAGACTCGTAGCAGGAGAGTTACCACACATCGTTGAAGGGCAAAGGACCCCATAATGCTTCGCTCGTCATAATAGATTTAAGGGTGGTGAACCTATTTTAATAGGTTCTCCACAAAATGATGTTCCCTCTCCTAACGATAGTGTGGAGGTGGTGTATCAAAACCTTCGCTCCACGATACATAACCCTAGTTCTAATTCCCATGAACATCAAGTGTTCAATGAGGGAACACAAACACAAGATAAGGATGAGCATTCTAATTGTCATCATGATTGGGGTCGAGATCACCGAAGGGAAGGTAGGAAACATCATCATGGTGATGGTTCTCCTTCCTCTTCCCCTTCATTGCAACATTCACCCTCTCCTTCAACATTGGGATGTAGTCATAAGGAACCTAACTGTGAGAACAAGGATAAGCAAAATGAGAGACCTCGACGAGAGAGTCGAGAGCGAGGACGAGGGCATTGTAGGGAATCATGACATGGAAGAAGGAAAAGTAGGGAACCGCATAGACATCACAGACGCCATGAAAGAAATGACCATGAAGAATCCCTACTTGCAACCCAAAGCATGTTAGACATCACAAAGGTAGTTACAATACCTATAAGACACCAAAAAGATAGCCGGATCAAGAGACTAGACATGAATAATATCCCACGATTTGAGGGGGGATACAATCTTGATCCGCAGAATCACTTACAATAATTTCATGATGCTTGTGCCTTGTAGAACATTGAAAACAAATGGTAAAAGTTAAATTTATTCCCAAGGACACTCATAAAAGAGGCAGAAAGCTAGTACCAGTCCTTAGAATCGAAATCCATTCGAAGGTGGAGTACGATGCTAGAATTGTTTAACGATAAATATCAAACGTGCTCCCGAGTGTCCAACTTGAGAAAGCAGATCCAAGGATGGAAGCAAGGTAATCACAAACCCTTGGATGCTACCATGGGCCGATAGTATGCATTTCTACATCGTTTCCTAGGCCATGGTTATGCACAATGGGATCAACTACGCCATCTCGTAGATGAGCTAAGACATGAAACCAAGAGAACCCTTGGGACATATGCCCAAGGGAGATTATCTGAACTTAGGTTCCATGAGGTTCATAGATTGTTGGATCAAGTAGCTAAGGAAGAAGGAGAGCTACATAAGAGAGAAAGTGTAGAAGAGTATAATCGCGATCCTTCCCTCTGAAAGAGGGGAGTAAGATTATGTGAGGAGGAGGATGAGTCACCACTCAAAGAGTTGGTGAGTAGGAAAACCTTGCCACTTCATAAATTAACAATAAAAGTGTCAGCTAAGGTAGATAAAATGTGGGAATCCTTAGATAGTATATTTGAAACTATTTTAAAAATCGTAGAGGAGTCTAAGGAGCGAAGTAGTAACCATGATAAGAAAAAGAAGAGGGATTTGGACTATGCACGTAACAAAGGTAAGGGTAAAATGGCTATCACTGAAGAGGTTGTGGATTTGGATATAGACATTGATGGTGGATGTGAAAAATTCCAATATGACCATCCTAAGGGATGTTGCCCAATAATCTCACATNGCCAATATGACCATCCTAAGGGATGTTACCCAATAATCTCACATCTGCAAGAGTCTGGGATGTATGCACTCAACCCAAGACTTAACAAACGGCAAGCACCCCATCTATTACCTTATCCCTAAGGTAACCCAAGGCAGTTACACCAACCATTAACATATTATCCAAGTGGAACTCTTCCACAACCTATGGAGCAACACCAGCAGTGGCAATACCCACAATCATGGGGGATGCCGCCGCCAAGGCAACAATACCATTACCAACAACTGAATCCATATGGCTACTATGTGCAGAAGCCAATCTCTCCAAGTAACTCTATTGGTCACGTTACCCCACAATGTCACTACCAAGCTCGGGAGTACTATCAGACTCCTTCTCCTGGGAGAGACACACCACATCCATACCATCAACCAAACCCAACCGCGACTCTTACACCGATAGCTCCACTACCACCCACTCCAGCGATGCAAGGGGAACTCCCCACTCAACCGCAGCAACGTAATGCTGCGAGAGCTGTAAACCTTCAACCTGTTGCTAGTTCTAACAATCGTACAAGGAGAAGACATTTCTTCAGAACCAACAGTCCAAACAAGCTCTCACAACCACAAGTGGGTGAGCCTTCAAACGTTCCTCCATCAAATAAGACTTCGGAGCTCCCTTCAAACCAACAATAGAGCTCAACGCATACGGTTATGTTAACACATATCATCACTGACTAGATCAAGGTGGGCCATCTTCCCAGGAAATTCTCTTATCCTGGAAGTTCCCTAATCTACCTCCAAGTCACTAGGAATGAACCACATAAAGATCTTCTTGACTCAAGTTCTAGAGTCAACTTGATATCGCAAGAAATGTATAAAGCCTGGAACCTGCCTCCACTAAAGAAGAGCAATATTCGCTTAGAGCTGGCTGACTAGTCCATCACTATTACCTTGGGATTGGTGGAAGACATCATTACCACTATGTGTGGTTGGTCATACCTAGTTGATTTCCTAGTGATACAAGTCAACAATGACAAGGGGGACTTCCCAATAATAACGGGAAGGGCATGGCTAAGTACCGTGAACACATGCCTAGGAATCCATGATCTTTCCCTGGAAATATCTAAGGAAAATACTTATGGAAAGATCAAGAAGAACAAGGTTCCATGCATCACATACAGTGATACTGAGGGTAATAGCATACAAGAGCATTCAACATATCCTGCATGCAATCGGTGTGCCTAGGAAGTTAACATACAAAAGTGCCTGTATGTAGCAACCACACAACAAGACAACACCCAAGGGTTGATAGCTAATCAAGAGAGCAACCCACCAATATGCATGGAACTAACTGGGGGATCAACTTGCTTCCACGAAGAAAGCATAGATGCACTGGAGCAAGAGTGTCACCAAATTCCAACCTTTAATCTAAAACCACCAATCGAGGGAAGTTGGAAACTCTTAGAAAATCCAAATGAGTACTCTGATAAGATAATACTAGTCTGTGTGCAACTGACCAACCCTTATCATGAACCTAGAATGGGCTATGCACATAGCACATTTGAGAGAGGATGATATCGCTCACTATATTAGATCTCTCCCTTCTAATTCAATCATGGGGGAGATGGCCACCTATGCTGATCATTTGAGGCCCTCAGTGCTTTTTAAATTTTTTTTTTACACATTTTTGTTTTACAAATTTCTTTAAATTTTCTTATTTTTGTTTTACAACATCATTTATACTTTTTTATTTCTTTGTATGTTTAACTATTTTGTTTGATTCATCGTGCAATAAGTGCTCCAAAGATGGTATGAACTATATTCCATTGATTGCTAATGTTTGGTTTTTACCTTTAAGTTATGATGTTGATACTAAGGTATGGTTCTTTTGATATAGCAGGCAATGATTCCACTTCATCCATACATCCATAAAATTCTATGGTCTCTCTTGGCTTGGAACTGTACAGTCCCTTTCCCAATAATAAGAACTATCAACGCATTGGTGACTAGGTATTTCTCAAACTAAGGAAGGACTCAAGGATTGAAAAGGGTGTGACTTCAAGGGGATTTGATGCACTTGTGCTAGCCATTCTCTTGGGTGCTTGGATGTTTTCTTCTTGAGTCTTCTCACTATTCTGACGTTGCCACATTATCGGGAAGCTGAGAAAATAAAAATAATAAGTCTTTGCATGATGTGGTTCTCACGCACAAAACACATCTCTTAGATGAAATAATCATTTGGGCTACAAGCACTAGTTATGGAACTAAAATAAACATGTTCCCTCTAACTCAAGCCCTTCTCGCTTTCCCCTTTCTTCTCTTTCGTTTCGTCGAAATGGTGGTGGCTCTTTGGTGAAGGCATTCTTGTTACTTCAAGTGGATGGATGGGCCGAATGTATTAATGCAAAGTCACTAGTTGTGGTTGGTTTGAGGATGGACTTGGAATGAGATCTACTAAGTCACATTAACCATTAACACACAAGGGGTTGTACACCACCTTGTTCTTGAGATTCCATTCCATTCTCTTCTTTCCATCCTTTTTTCCCCATTTNCTTAACATCAAATCAAGGTATCAATTACATTATGATTCATTTATCCTTGCTAATATCATACTATGTTATGTGTGTAGATGGCAATCATACAACAATAGATTGGATCTAGAGGAAACACTTGGAATGGACTGGTGCTGAAGTAGTTATGCAAGGAAAAAGATTGATAGTGAACTTATGGATGAACAACGAAAGGGGCAATCTTGGTGTTGGCAACAGCAAACTTCTTCTTTTCTTTTCTCTCTCTCTTCTCTCTTCTCTCTCAGCTACCAAATAGGGTAGGATGTCAATTATGTATAGTGTTCACTCTTGTTGTTATGAACACTAAATTTTGCCATGTATTGTAATGATGATCCATTCACATGTCACCTCATCTACCATTAGTGTCATTCAAGTCAATAATCTCATACCTTCCCAATATTTTTTAAGGAACTCAAGGACTAGTTTTTATTCAATCATGGGGGTATGATGGGACACGATATTGCATGGGCCGTGACATCGCGTCTGTGATATCGCAGCCCATCGCTAGTTCTATAAATAAGAGGCAGCTTTCCCTTGTTTTCACATCTAGATCTAGACCCTTAGCTAAACTCTGGTAGTTTTACCATTCTAGAGATAGAATAATTTCTATGTGCCCGTAGTAGGAGTCTCAAAGTGAACAGATCTTTATTCGAGCAAATTGTACTTGAGCACACATTTGTGCACGGAAATAAAAATGAACTTTCTGATAAACCTTGTAGTGCATGGACTAAGCTAATTAGGATTTAATTAATGTTAAATGCTTAAATGCTTTCTTAGATAACTAATCTCTCTCAACCCTCAACTCCTAGTTAAGTGCATTCAATGCGACCACTTTGAGCACGTGTGCTAGCTTGGTAACCCAGTAATGAATAGCGTCTGGTAATCCCAGTAGCGTTGCACTAGTTCAGGGTGTGTACGGCAAGTGGCAATAGATACTGATGCTAGGACGATTAAAGCTTAGTTAGTGAAAGTTAGTTACTTAGTCTCTTCACTCTTTCCTCTATTAGCATAGGCGATAAAAAGATAAAAGACATAAAAATCATATACTTTAGACTTACTTAACCATACAACCATGACAATACAAGTCTGGAAAGACAACAATTGATTAACCTTAAGTGTTCCATAAGGTGTGTAAGCACTTAGTCCTTGGAGTTCGACTAGATCGTGCATGTAATGCCCGTATTCGTATGGTTAAGTGTAGGGGGTACCTCGCCACTCATCAGTTGCATATTCAAATTCTGCTTAGTTTTCGCTTTTGTTGTGTCTATCATTCATAACGCAAGGTTGGTGCTCCATGCGATGTGATGATTTGTTGTTGGGATTGTTGAGGATGCATTTTGAGGTTGTTTGTACCATCCCAAAGCCAACTATTTGTTGTCTTGTTTTGACAACCTCTTGTGCTTCAGGCATGATTGCCCTTGTGGTAGACCTTTCGTGAGTTGTGCTCCCTTGTTTGAGCTAGTTGTGTTGCTCTTGGGTTTGTGGCATCGCTCCTTTGATTGTTGACATTTCTTGGGTACTTTGATTTGAAGACTTCTGGTGTGGGTCATCCTGTTGTTGGTTCTTGTTGAGACCACACCTCTTTTGATGAGAGTCTTTCTTGTGGATGCATTCTCCTTGATGTTGCTCATCATAGTAAGAATTGGTTTTATGGAGACATATTTTGACTAAACCTTGGTCTTCCACCTCATTTTTAAGTTGAGATAATGATTCTCTATTGTCCATGCCTCTTATGATTGTGTCGAGATTTTGATCCTGGTTGGAACCAGTGTCAATGGATGGGAATGTTTGTTGTATATGAATCTTGGAATTCTAAGTGTCCTAACTCTCTCTGGGTGTGCCTCATGATGAATTCCTTTGTGTGAGTGTATCTAATTGATCCATCAATGTTCTACATGATTGATCTCTATGCGTGTTGCTGAGGTCTTGCTCTTTGTGATGTTGCAAGAGTGATATTACTCTATTATATGATCATGCTTAATGGTTGTCTATGAGGCTAATGTGCTTGATGGTGTGTCCTTTGGTGAACACTCTTGAGATAGGAAAAGTCTTGGGAACACTTCCTTTTGGGTTCCTGGACTAGCAGAAATCTTACCCACAGGAGATTGATGGTGGTATGTAGCCTGAAATACAAACAAATTGGTTCAATGTGCTTGATATTGATGGAAAGTGGTTCATGGTGGTCATGTGTTGCAATGGTAGACTAAAATTCAAATCAAGGTGATGCTATGATGTCTAGCTATGGAGTAGAGTTGAGTTTTGGGTATCAGCACCTAGACTCCCTCTTCCATGCTAGATGTGATTGTGGAGCAGTTTTGCAAATGTTGGGATGGGTGGTCCATCCTTGAATAAATGATGTTACAGTTACAGAAATTGTGACTTGTCTTGGTGGCCTTGCTTGGTAGGCTTGAATGTGCTCAAAAAAACTTGAGCCTATGCTCTCATGATTGGGGGCTTTTAATGCTTCATGGATGTTGGCGTGCTCTTGTGACTAGTTTCTTATGGTTTTTCTAAGGCCTATGATGCACTCTCATGGCTTGGGACTTATTGGTGCTTTTGTTGACTATGGTGTGATTTCATGACTTGGGACTCATTGTGCCTAGTAGGCTATGATGTCTTACTAAATCTCCTCTGTGTACCCTGTTCCTTGTGCACACTGATGTATCACACTATCTCTTCCAAATGTATTATCCCATTTCTCTAGTGTAATGTTAATTCATGTTAGTGTCCTCACCTCTCTGGTGGGACAGTATGGTTGAGCACTATATTACTTGGTGATTCTCTAATCCTATGAGGGATCATTCTCCATTTCCATGGATGCCCTCTTTAGTTCCTGAAATAATAAGGTAGGTGGTATTGAGATAGTTGTTTCCTAGTTGGGATCTAGAAGTAGTTGATGTTTGGGACTTGTTTCTAGTAGTGGTCCCATGTTTGCAAACTCTTGGGGCTTGTTTTCAAAGACAAAATGTTGTTGTCCTGGTGAAATTCATAGAATATCCTTTGTGAGGCCATGTTGTTAATGTAGCCTAAATGTATATATCTCATTTCTTGTAAGCAAGGCGTGATCCTATGTACTCTCTCTCAGCTTTTGGGGCTCCAGAGGGACTTCCTTGTTGGGGTTCTCTGGTAGACCACCCTTATTGTAAACCCTTTGAGGATAAATCATATATTGTTTTGAGTTGTAGTTGATGTTGGTGAAGCCCATTCTTTGTAAATCTATCTTGAGGACCTAGTCCTCCTATGGGCAAAATGTTATTGTTGACTTGCGTTTGTTGTTTGGGTTGAATGGTAATAGGTAGTGGTGCAACCTTGTGCATCACAATTGTTGTAAACAGACTTGACTGGGATGTATGAAACAAAAACCTAGATCTCCTAGGATGAAACAAAAATCCCTCTTGATAAAATTTTAAGGGATGAACTCCTTCGCTCCTTGAGTTGTTCTTAAGGTGGAATCGAATCTAGGTAAGACTTGTAAATCCATGTCTTCCCTTAGCTGGTAATAGTTCAACGATAAGGTTCTATTGGCTATGTGGACTACTTGGGCATGTATTATGGGTAATGTGTAGCTGGGCTGCTATACTTACCTATGGAAGAAACCTCCCAAAAAGGATCCTTCCTTCAAGTTCAAAAATCTAATGAAAGGTTTTGATCAAGAGTTATAGTCATTCTTGATACGGTGGGAAAATTCAGATTCTGGGAACCTTGATGTTCCTTGGAGAATTCATGATTGTGGTTGCCCTCGAAGGTGACTCTATGTTCTTTCTTGGACCAAGTGTTTAGAAAATGGTGCTTGTCCCATATCTCGAAGTGGGAAGGATAGCTTGTAAGTTGCAAGCATGATTGATCCTTCCCCATGAACAAGACATGTTGGTTGCAATCGATGGTGTGCTTGCAGTTGACGTGAGACTTGTGTATGGAGGATTGTCTTGGAGTTGGCTACCCAACATACCCTCTACTTGTTCTAACATTCGAGTAGGCATTCTCAATGTTGGACAATCGCAAAGGTTGTTGATGATAGTTTGAACTTGTATGTTATGATAGCCTATTGGAGAAGTTTTTCAAACAAAATTTGGATCTTCTCTCTTGTTGTGGAAATGGAATACTATTGGATGGTGAATTGAGGAATGTGATGCTGGTGTGTTTGCGGATGGCAAGGTCAACCTCAAAAGATCTACCCTTGTACCTTGTTTGGAAGGGAAAACACGCTCAACTCCCTTCATACCAGCTTGAACAAACATGATGAGAAAAATGTGCATGGTATAGATGCACGTGGATTTTGTGCTTAGGTGGTTACATTGGTGAGACCCCATGGGTCTAGATGCGAGTAGCAGAACATGGAGTTCTAACAAGCGTGAGTTGCTTGTGAAGACATGGCTCTTTTGGAGCATGTTCTCCCTCTCGATTCTATGTTTCCAAGTCCATCACCATGGGTAGTGGCCCTCATGAGCCCTCAAAATCAATGTTTTAAAAAAAATCAAGAAAATCGATGGGTGCTAAGATGCCATTCACAAAGGAACTCAACTAGACTTGTGGAAGAAGAGATGTCTTCTTGCATAGGTATGGGTCTATGCAAGAAAATAAGTCTCTAGACCTAAGAAAGGGATGGATCTAGGGGACGCCTTAAAGACGTTGGCCCTTTAGGTTGGACTACTCCCACTTGTCGCAGAGTTGGGAAAGTCTTTGGGATTCCTCCAAGTGCTCTTTGCGTTTCATGCAAAACATTGGATGAAAGAACATATCAGGTGTTGGGGTTGGCATCTTTCTTTAAACCTGGCATCAGTTGAGTTGATGGATTCCACGAAGTCGACAGAGTTCCAAATCCATACTTGAAGTGTACTCTCAAAGTCATCCTAGGCTTCGCTCCAAGGATGCAGGGGAGGATTGTGAGAGATGTCCCAGGGTGGTGGTTTTCCTAGGCTCTGCCCATGGTTCAAGGGCCATGGAACACTCTGAGCCACCCTTGGGTGACTCTCAAGTGTTAGAAACCCCATCCTGACTTGGCGGTACTAAGTCAGTAGAAGGACACTCTCCTGATGCAACTCTCTCTAAGTTCTCTTCATACTACCCTCACATAGAGAACTATATGGCCCTGATTCTACAGTGGTCGTAGATATGTAGGTAGCCAGGATTGGATAGTTTTGGTGCGGTGCCAAACCACGCCTTGTACTAGAGATCTAGGGGTGAGGCACCACCCCTTGTAGATGCATTGTTTCCCCCTTCCACCGATGTTATCTACAGGGTTACTTGTGTGCTTGTTTGCAAGGTCCTCATTTAGAGTTAGTTATCTTCATTGAGGTGCATTTCCATACATACATTAAGAAGCTATGTTGCTATTTGCACTCTTTTGGGTTGCTTGCTTGTTAAAGGCGTATTCCCCAAGTCTTCTGCCCCAAATCCATTAAATCTTAGTGAATTCTTGGGATGCCAAACAACGTCAAGGCAACGTTGTTACAGGAAGTGTGTCCATTTTTTATTTTGCATCTAATAAGCGAAGAAAAAACTCGATATGTCTAAATCGCCCATTGCTCGCGAACTTATTACGAGACTAGACCATCTTTATTGTGACCATTCATGCATTAACTGCCAAATTAAAGATTGACGCCCTGATTCTACCTACTCAGCTACTTTTCCAACACTAACTGCCTCAGAGTTCATTCCATTTTTCTGGACCGAAAAAGAGGATCCCAATTTCTTATCGGGAGCGAAACGGAAGAAGAATCACAGAAACGGGTGAATATATTCGCATTGTATAAATCGGGAATAAAACAAAGCACAGCAGAGCACGTCATCGGAGCCCTTTTCCATTGTTTCTCTGCAATTTCATTTTGAGTCCCGGCAATGGCAATGTTAGAACTTATCCAATCGGAGGTGTTTCTGTATTCCCTGCTGTTCTTCGTGGGCCTGTACGCGGTAGGGTACCTAATCGTCTTCAGGAAATTCAGGGGCTTGAGCCGATTCGAAGCCGCGAGCTGTGGAATGTCGTTCGTTCACGGACTCGCAGCCGTGGTTCTGTGTTCCTGCGATCTGGCTTCGAATCCGTGGAAACTGGATGCACCCAACACGGAATTGGAGAAGAAAATCATGGATTTCAGCATAGCCTATTTCGTCGTCGATTTTTTGCACTACCTGGCTGTTAATCCCTCGGATTACCTCTTCGTTCTGCACCACGTTGCCGCAGCTGCATACCTGTCCATTTGCAGGCGCTACACCGGCCATGGCGCAATTTCTGCTCTTCTTCTCATGTGCACAGGCGAGGCCACCAGTCCATTCCAGAATGCGTGGACTATTGCAAGGCTTGCAAGAGGATGGTCTGAATTTGCTACTAGGTTTTATTCTGGTATGTCTGCCTTCTTTACCCTGTATTTTACGTTCATGAGATGTGTGGTTGGGCCTTATCTTGCCTGGTTTCTGTGCTCCTTTTACCTCTCGGGGAAGGCTGATGATGTTATTCCCAGACCTGTGGCTTACTTCTGGGTGACCATTGTTGTTCTGGCCATTGTAGGGAGTTTTGTATGGGTTTATAAGCTTTGGGTGGGTTTGATTCGGTTCTATTCCAGGAGGAAAGGTGCTGTTGCTAAGTCACAGTGAAGGAATTCAGGGTATTGGAAGAATGGTTCGGGATTAGTGGCAGACCATTCATGGTTGTGGACTTTTTGTTTATTCAGAAAATTGGGCATTTGTTTAACGAATTAATGCAGAATTTGATGATTAAAATATTGCTTTGTACAGTGTGACACTATTTGTTTTGTTTATAAGCCATTCAAGTCGTTTATGTTGGATTATACTGTGGTTTATGTTCTTGGGTTTGTGGGGATGGACATGGGTGAGCGTGGATTTTCCTGAGAGGGCTACAGACTTAAGCTCATGTCCATGAATCCAAGGGCAAGAAGTTAGTTGAGAGAATTCTTTGGGCTTCCAAGCACCGAACATTTCCTCGATGTTATTACGTTTTTTCTTTTTCCTTTTTTTCCTTTTTTTTTTTTCAAAATTTCTTTTGGAGTTTTGGGGGATTGTGTTGGTGCTTTGAAATAATGTTCACGGCACACATATAAGCCTTACTTTATGAAATGAAGCTTTATTATATGACTTTTATTTAGGTCAAAGACCCATAGGATTCACTGAAGAGATATTACATTTTTATGAAAAATAAAGATAGAATTTATTACATTTTTATAAAAAATAAAAATAGAATTTACAAATTGACCAAAAGTCAATAGATGCATCAAAAATAAATCATACATGCTTTTTTTGCTGAAATAATATTATAACGCTGCGTTTCAAGTGAGTTGTTATAGCATAAGAAAGAAACACATGTAACTCAAGGGTTCATGATATGCACAACTTACAAATGAGCTCTTCTTGAGGGCATTGGATCCATGTTCCACTTTTATATCTAAGACTATGAGAACTTAAGCAAAGCTTGCTGATAACATTTCTATACTTGATGAGAATAGTAGCTGAGAGATAGTGAGCTTTTACATTTAGTTTATTAAATCTATTGTGGTGTGGATAAAATTATCTCTCACCTTCTACATTAATCCACATTTGTGTTAAAACTTTTGCTTTACTAGTTAATGAATATGGTTAAGATTTTGCTACATGTCCTCCCAAGAGATGTTTCATTTTCTTAACCATTGCATCTCCTAAAAATACCAACCACGGTCCTGTGAATCCTCTAGAATTGCTTTAGAAAATTTGTCTTGCCTTGAGATATGCAAGTAGAGTATATGTAATGAATTAGTGCAAGGCTTTTGCCTTTAAAGGTAATAAGTCACATTCACATAATAACATTGAGTAAGGTTGATAAGTGGCGAGGTACCCCTATATTCAACCATACGAATATGAGTGTTCACGTGCGATCCGGTCGAACTCCAAGGACTAAGTGCTTACGCGTCTTAATGGAACACTTAAGGTTAATCAATCATTATCTTCCCAAATTTACTTGTATTGTCATGGTTGTATGGTTAAGTAAGCTTGAGGTATATGATTTTTTATAGCTTTTATCTTTTTAATGTCTTATGCTAATAGGGAAAGGTGAAAAGAACTAAGTGAGTAACTTTCATTAACTATTCATTAACTATGTTCTAATTGTTCCTAACACCAGTATCCATTTCCACTTGCCGCACACATCCTGAACCAGTGCAACACTGCTGGGATTACCAAACGTTAATCATTATCGAATTACCAAGTGCTACACACATGCTCGAAGCGGTCGTACTGAGTGTACTTAACTAGGAGAGTCTAGGGTTGAGAGAGATTAATTAACTAGGAAAACATTTAAACATTCAACAATAATTAATTACTATTTAGCTTAGTCTATATGCTGCAAGGTTTATCATAAAGTTCGTCTTTATTGCTGTACACAAATGTGTGCTCAGGTACAATTTGCTCGAATAAAGATTCGCTCACTTTAAGATTCCTACTGCGACCACATTGAAATTATTCTAACTCTGGAATGGTAAAACTGCAAGAGTTTAGTTAAGGGTCTAAGTCTAAGTGTCTAAAACAAGGGAAGACACCTCTTATTTATAGATAATAAGATGGGACATGATATCGCGTACGTGATATCACGGCTCATCATACCCTCATGACTGAATGAAAACTCGTTCTCGAGTTCCTTACAAAATATTGGAAAGGTATGAGATTATTGACTTGAATGACACTAATGGTGAATGGGGTGATATGTGAACGAATCATCATTACAATACATGACAATATTAGTGTTCATGACCACAAGAGTGAGCACTATACACAATTGACATTCAACCTTATTTGGCAACTGAGAGAGAAGAGAGAGAGAAAGAGAGAAAGAAAAGAAGAAGATGTGTTACTGCCGATGCCAAAATTGTGTCTTCCGTTGTCCATCCATAACTGCGTCATCGATCTTGTTCCTTGCATACAGTTCTAGCACCAGTCCATCCTAAGTGTTTCCTCCAGCACTAGTCCGTTGTTGTATGATTGCCATTTGCACACACAACACAGTCTCATATTAGCAAGGATAAATAAATTACAATGTAATTGATACCTTGCCTTGGTGTATGATTTATTGCTTGTGTGATATGGCTAATACGAATTCTGGAGATATACACTGGTGACTACCGAAGGTGTAAGGTGTAGAGGTTAGGAGAAAATTGAAAAAATTGAACTAGGATCCCCATAACTAAGAGCGATCCTCCAGTAGCAATAGAATGGAAAAATATAAAGAATAAAAAATATGGAGAAAAAGAAACAATGGCAATGTCGATAAAATGGATGTTAAAGGTGGAAATGAACAAAATCAATATTGATTGCGAAAATGTTTAAGGGAAAGAAGTTAACTAATGCACCAAATAAGAATGTCAGTGGGTCCTCCTCAAAGCAAGCTCATGCCCTTAATGCCCTGACAATCCTACATTTAAAGAGTCTGTAGGCTCTGGAAATGTCCTTTGGAAGCAAGAGTTAAAGTCCTAACCACAAGAATTTACCAAAAAGAAAACAATGTATCAACCAAAATATAGACTACTGATACAACAGATAATGAGGTGGAAAAATGGAGAAAGAATGATGAGGAGAAGAGAATGGAATGGAGTCCCAAGAACAAGGTGGTGTATAGCCCTTTGTGTATTTATGGTTAATGTAACTTAGTAGATCTCATTCCAAATCCAGCCTCAAACAATCCACATTTAGTGATTTCACATTAATACACTTGGCCAAACCATCCACTTGAAGTAGTAAGAATGCTTCCACCAAAGAGTCACCACCATTCTGAAGAAACGAGAAAAGGAAAAGTGGGAAGCGAGAGAGGACCTTAGTTAGAGGGAACATATTTGTTTAGTTCCATAACCAGTGCTTGTAGCCTAGAGGGTTATTTTGTCTAAGGGGTGTGCTTTGAATTTTCGTAGTTTTTTTTTTTTTTTGTGAGAACCACACCATGCAAAGACTTATTATTTTCATTAGCTTAGCTTCCCGATAATGGAGCAACGTCGGAATGGTAAGGAAAACCCAAGAAGAAAACATCCAAGCACCCAAAAGAATGGGCAGCACAAATGCATCAAATCCCCTTGAAGTCATACCCTTTTCAATCCTTAAGTCTTTTCGTAGTTTGAGAAATGCCCAATCACCAATTCGTTGATAGTTCTATTATTTAAAGAAAGGGACTGTATAGTTCCAAACCAAGAGAGACCATAGAAATTCATGGATGCATGGATGACGTGAACTCATTGCCTGTTATATCAAAAGAACCATACCTTAGTATCAACATTATAACTCAAAGGTAAAAATCAAACATTAGCAATCAATGGAATACAGTTCATACCATCATTAGGAGCACTTATTAAGTGACAAACCTAACAAAATAAACAAACACAAAAAAATGAAAGAGTATAAACGATGTTGTAAAACAAAAACAAGAAAAGTTAAAGAAATTTGTAAAAAAAAATGTGTAAAACAAAAACTTAAAAAGGAACTGAGGGCCTTGAATGATCAGCAGAGGTGGCCATCTCCTCCATGACTAAGTTGGACGGGCAAGATCTGAAATAATGAGCGGGGTCATCCTTTCTCCAAGGTATTATGTGCATTGGTCATTCTAATTTCATAGAAGGGTTTAGTCTATTGCACATTGACTAATAATATCTTATCAGGGCTCTCAAGTTTGTATATGATCATGGCCCTAGAAGGAAAGGTTGTATGAATAATGTAAGGTCCTTCCCACAGTGTTTGAAATTTTGTGCATTGTGGCACATGTGAGGAGTTCTAGTAGAGAACCTTATCTCCTGGTTGATACTTAACTTTTCAAATTTTTAAGTCATGACGTTGCTTATTGTATGCCTTGTGCAACTCATTTGATGATAAGGCACTAATCGATTTTCGTCTAGCACGTTCAAAGTTGTCAACTTTTGTTTTTGTACTAAATCAAGGTCGAGATGAAGGTCACAAGCCATGGATAGCGTACGGAGCTCGGTTTGAATCGAAAGCTTTGGAAGTTTTCCCTACACTAACTCATAGGGAGAGTAGCCTATAGGGAGTTTCCAAGTGGAGTGGTATGCCCAAAGAGCATCATTCAATTTAGTGCT
>MNCI01001324.1:522344-539906 GCA_015680685.1 Gnetum montanum
GTGACCTTGGCTTGTCCATTAGCTTGGGGGTGATAAGGTGTAGTTAATTTATGTTCGACCCCTAAGCGTTGCATTAACTTTCGAAAAGTTGCACCTGTGAAGTGTTCCATTATCCGAGATAAGTACACATGGCACACCAAACCTATTTACGATTTGTTGTTGCACAAATCATGTAGCTGTAGATGATGTGCAGTCTGTAACAGCAACTGCTTAGCCCATTTCGTTAGATAGTCGACGACAACAATGATATAAGCTTTTCCATTAGACATTGGTGTAATGGGCCCCATAAAGTCTATTCCCCAAATGTCGAAGTGTTCTAAAGGTTAAATCCATTGTTGTGGATCCTCCATTCTAGTAGTCATTCCCCCATCACGTTGGTAGCGCTCACAAGATCGAACAAATTGATGGGCATCCTAAAATAATGTTGGCCAGTAATATCCTGCAAGCAAGATCTTAATAGTTGTTCATCTCCCTGTATAATGACCCCCACAAGGGCCCTCATGAGCATCTTGGAGAACCCTTAGTTGATCTACCTCGGGCACGCACCATCGAACCAAGCCATCAGGACACACTTTGTAAAGTTGTCTGTTGATCTCTAGGAAGTACTTGGCTCTATGAAGAAACTGTTGTTTCTTTCTAAAGTCCAACTCTTGTGGTGTTTGTTGGGTAAGGAGATAGGTGAGAATGCTACTATACCAGTTTGCTTCTGTGGGTTGGTTGTTCACTACATCAACAAAGAGGGACTCATCGGGAAAATGATCAGACATTACATATTTATTCTTTTTGATGTCCCAGCGCAACTGAGATAAATGATTTGCAACTATGTTCTCGGTGCCCTTTCAATCAATCATCGTTAGATCGAACTCTTGTAGGATTACTAGCCATCGTATAATACGAGGGCTAACCGTTGGCTTGTCCATGAGGAACCAGATTACACTATGATCCATATGGATGAATACTTTGTAACCTAATACATAGTGTCTAAACTTATCTAGTGCAAACACTATAGCCATTAATTCTTTTTCTGTAGTTGTGTAGTTAAGTTGTGCATCGACAATACTTCTACTTGCACAATGGATGTAGTAAGGACGTTTTTGGTTATTTAACTATGTAAGTACGGCTCCTAAGGTGTAATTGGACGCATCAATCATTATATGGAACGGTCTAAACCAGTTAGGAGCTTGTAGAATAGGAGTTTCTACAAGTTTTTGTTTCAGAGCTTAGAATGCTCGTTCACATTCCTTGGTCCATTTGAATGGTGCATCCTTCTTTGTTAGCTTTACCAACGGTTTGGCAATTGGAGAAGTTCTTAATGAATCTCCTATAATAGCCAGTGTGTCCAAGGAATGACCGAATGTCTTTGACAGTTTTTGGTTGACGGGTGATTCTTTGGATGACCCTAACTTTATCTGGGTCTACCTCTATTCTTGAATGTGAAACCTTATGCTCAAGTACTATGTCTTCTTGGACCATTAAATAGCTTTTCTACCAGTTGAGCTTTAAGTTGGTTTCTACGCATCTTTTCAGCACTTGCTTTAATCGGTCCAAGGCTTGGTCAAAACTTGTTCCATAAGTGGAGAAGTCATCCATAAAGACTTCCACTCCGTTTCCTATCTGTTGTTGGAATATGCTTAGAACTAAGCGTTGAAACATGGCAGGGGCATTGCACAAGCCAAACAACATTTGTTTATATGCAAACATTCCCTAAGGACTGGTAAACATTGTCTTGGCTTGATCTTCTGGGGCTATCCGTATTTGGTTGTATTCACTATAGCCATCCTAAAAACTAAAATAGCGATGCCCTACTATGGTGTCTAAGACTTGGTCAACGAATGACAATGGAAAGTGATCCTTAAATGTTGCCATGTTCAGCAGCCTAAAATCTATACACACCCTCCATTTACCTCCTTTTTTAGGCACAATCACCAGAGGACTAACCCATTCACTATTAGCAACGGGATATATGAACCTAGCCTTAAAGAAGCTGTTCTATTTCTTCCTTTACTATTTGCTTCAATTCTGGGTTCAATCACCTCTGCGGTTGTTTCTGAGGTTTCATGGAGGGGTCAGTGTAAATCTTATGCTAGCATATCCTAGGATCTATTCTAGTTAATTCGGGGTATGACCAGGCAAAGACTTTTGACCATTTGTTTATCACTTTAAATAGTCTTTCTTTTTGTTTGGGAACAAGTCTTGCGTTGATGATCACCAATTTTCCATTTTCAAGGATCGTATATTCCAAACCGGTGGGCAATGGTTTCAAATCTAGGGGCTCTTGTTTAAATCTCTCAGGAATTTTCAACTTCCTCTAGTTGATATTTTCAAGGTTAAGGCTTAGAAGTTGGCAACGAATTTGCTCTAGTGTATCTATGCTTTCAATGTAAGCACTAGTTATTTCCTCAATTAGTTCCATGCATGTTAGTGAGTTGCTCTCTTGATCAACCATCAGCCACTAAGTGTCTTCTTGTCATGTGGCTGCTGCATACAGGCACTTTTGTATATTAATATCTTGTGCACACCGATTGCATGCAGGCAATGCTAAACTTTGTATAACCCATGATCTCTGCACGCAATTGCACCCTGTGTCACTGTATGTGATGCATGCAACTTTCTTCTTCTTGATCTTTCCAAAAGTGTTCTTGGATATTTCTAGGGAAAGATTGTAGATCCCTAGGCGTGCATCTATAATACTTAGCCATGTTCTTTCCATTATTATTGGGAAGTCCCCTTTACCGTTGTTCACTTGTATTACTAGGAAATCAACTAGATACGACCACCCACACACAATGGTAACGATGTTCTTCACCAGTTCCAAAGGGACAATGATGGACTGGTCGGCCAGCTCTAGGCGAATATTACTCTTTCTTAATGATATTAAGTTGGCTTCGGAACCTGAGTCGAGAAGAGCTTTACATGGTTCATTTCTAGCGACTTGGAGATAAATTAAGGGGCTTCCAGGATCAAAGAATTTCTAGGGAAGGTGGCCCACCTTAATCCAGTCAGTAACGGGATGTGTTAACATAACCATATGTGTTGAACTCGGTGTTTGGTTTGAAGGGGACCTTGAAGCCTTATTTGATAGGGAGGTATTCAGATGTTTAACCGCTTGTGGTTGTGATGGTTTGGTTGGACTGTTGGTTTTGAAGAAAGATCTTTTCTTAATAAGGTTGTCAGAACCAACTGCGGGTTGAGGATTCACAGCCCTTGTGACATTGCATTGCTACGGTTGAGTGGAAAGTTCCCCTTGCATTACTGGAGTAGATGGTAATGGAGCTATCGGTGTGAGAGTGGCGGATGGATTTGGAGGATGGTATGTCTATGGGTTGTCTCCCCTAGGAGAAGGAGTCCTATAATACTCCTAAGCTTGGCAATGACGTTGTGGTATTATGTGACCAACAGAGTCACATGGAGAGATTGACTGCTACACGTAGTAGCCATATGGATCCGGTTGCCGGTAGGGGTATTGTTGCCTTGGTGGTGGCATCCCCCATGACTATGGATATTTTCACTGTTGGTGTTGCTCAACAGGTTGTGGCGGAGTTCCACTTGGATAATATGTTAAAGGTTGGTGGAACTTCCTTGGGTTACCTTGGGGATAAGGTAACCATCGGGGTGCTTGTCGTTTGTTAAGTCGTGGGTTGAGTGCATACACCCTAGACTCTTGTTAATGTGAGATCACTGGGCAACATCCCTTAGGATGGTTGTATTGGCATATCTCACATTCACCGTCATTGTCCGTATAAGAATCCACAACCTCTTTGGTGATGGCCATTTTACCCTTACCTTTGTTATGTGCATGGTACACTTCTCTCTTTTTCTTTTTATCATAGTCACTACCTTGTTCCCTAGAATCTATGATTTTAAGAACAGTTTTGAACCTACTATCTAGGGAGTTCCACATCTGGTCTACCTTTGCTGATACTTCGGTTGTTAACTTTTGGAGCAGCAAGGTTTTCCTATTCACCATCTCTTCGAGTGGTGACTCTTCCTCCTCCTCACAGAATCTCACTCCCCTTTTTCAGAAGGAAGGATCTTCGTTGTACTCTTCTGCACTTTCTCTCTTACGTAGCTCCCCTTCTTCCTTGGCTACTTGCACTAGCAATCTATGAACCTGATGAGACCTAAGCTCTGATAGTCTCCCTTGGGCATATGTTCCAAGAGTTTTCCTTGTTTCATGCCTAAGTCCATCTACGAGATGGCGTAGTTGATCCCACTGCGAATAACCATGGCCCGAGCAATGATGTAAAAGTGCATAATAACGGCCCATGGCAGCAACCAAGGATTCATGATTTCCCTGCTTCCATCCTTGGATTTTCTTTCGTAGGTTAGACACTCGGGAGTACGTTTGATACTTGTCATTAAACAGTTCTAACATTATACTCCATCTCCGAATGGATTCCGGTTCTAAGGATCGGTACCATCTTTCCGCTTCTTTCACTAGTGTCCTTTGGAACAACTTCAGTTTTTGCCATTCGTTTTCTATGTTCTGCAAGGCACATGCATCATGGAATGCTTGTAGGTGATTTTGAGGATCAACGTTGTATCCCCCCTCAAATTGTAGGATGTTTTTCATGTCTAACCTCTTGATCCTACTATCTTTTTGGTGCCTTGTGGGAATTCTTATGGCCTCCATTATGTCTAGCATGCTTCTAGTTGCGAGTAGGGGTTCATCGTGGTCATCTCGTTCATAGTGTTTATGGTGTTTACACGGTTCCCTACTCTTCCTTCTTCCATGCCTTGATTCCTTAGAGTGCGCTCATCCTATTTCTTGATTGTCTCTTCAATGTTTTTTACTTTGTTTACCTTTATCCTCACAGTTAGTTTCCTTATGACTGTGTCTAGACACTAAAGGAGAGGGTGAATGTAATGATGAAGGTGAAGAAGAAGGAGAACCATCGTCATGACGGTGTTCTCTATCTTCTCTTCGGTGGTCTCGGCCCTGATCGTGATCACGATCAGAACATCTGTCTTTATCGTATGTTTGTGTTCCCTCGTTGAACACTTCGTGTTCGTGGAGATCAGAACTAGGGTTGTGAACCTTGGAGTGGAGGTTCTAATACACCACCTCCTGACCATTGTTAGGAGGAGGAACATCATTGGGTGGGGAACCTGTTGAAACCAGTTCACCACCCTCAATTTTGCTCAAGACATGCGGAGCATTATGGGGCCACTTAACCCTTCGAGGATGTATGATATCTCTCCTATTGTAAGTCCCTTTGATGTTGCGCTTCTGTGGGATGGTAGTCCCTTGTGTCATGATTGCATGCAACATATTTTGCGTATAGCTATGACATGTCTATTTGTGGAAGAGCACAAAGAAGCATGTTAGGGACTGATTGGTCTAGAGGCAACACTATGTTACATTCCAAGTCTCTCCAACGCAATTGTTCATCTTGATGGAGAATAAAGGTAAAGTCGGGTACATACTTATCGTGATGAATATATACTACACTAAATTGTTGAGGAATTGGCGGATCTTGGTTACGTGTGTTATGCCACCGACTATCTCTTGTGTTAGTCCTAGGCGGTGAAGTGCTCTTGTGCGAAGAAGAAGACATTTTCGTCTTATTCGATGTGCAGTTTATCGTTGTTTTATCTTTTCTTGATTAACCCTAAGGGTTCGTTCTAGCATCCCAACGATATGAATGATTTCCTATGTTCTATGTAGCGCACAAACAACTAAGTCCCCGACAATGGCGCCAATGATGAATGGCGAGGTACCCCTACACTCAACCATATGAATATGAGCGTTCACGCGCAATTCGGTCGAACTCCAAGGACTAAGTGCTTACTCGCCTTAATCAAACACTTAAGGTTAATCAATTGTTGTCTTCCCAAACTTACTTGTATTGTCACGATTGTATGGTTAAGTAAGCTTGAGGTATATGGTTTTTTATAACTTTTATCTTTTTAATGTCTTATGCTAATAGGGAAAGGTGAAGAGAACTAAGTGACTAACTTTCATTAACTACGTTCTAATTGTTCCTAACACCAGTATCCATTCCCACTTGCCGCACACATCCTGAACCAACGCAACACTGCTGAGATTACCAAACGCTAATCGTTACTAGGTTACCAAGCGCTACACACATGCTCGAAGCAGTTGTACTGAGTGTACTTAACTAGGATAGTTAAGGGTTGAGAGAGATTAATTAACTAGGAAAGCATTTAAACATTCAACAATAATTAATTACTATTTAGCTTAGTCCATATGTTGCAAGGTTTATCATAAAGTTCGTCTTTATTGTTGTACACAAATGTGTGCTCAGGTACAATTTGCTCGAATAAAGATCCGTTCACTTTAAGACTCCTATTGCGGACACATGGAAATTATTCTAACTCTGGAATGGTAAAACTACAAGAGTTTAGCTAAGGGTCTAAGTCTAAGTGCCTAAAACAAGGAAAGCCGTCTCTTATTTATAGATAATAAGATGGGACGCGATATCTTGTACGTGATATCGCAGCTCATCAAAGGTATTTGCATCTTCATGAGAAGAAAAGTTTTTTGCACTTTTTCAATATCTTTTCAAAGTTTAGCACTGAGTCCAAGGCTCCAAACAACACATCTATACAATACATGGGATATGAAATGTTGGTTAAAGCGTCTAATTATCTTATGTTAATATAAATTATTTTAATATTCCAAATTTTTATCTATCATGACTATTCATGCATAAGATAAAATTTAAGCCTCTTGTTGTATGGCTTGTTTTGTAGTGTCAAAAAAATATAAAAAATTATTAATTTACATTTTTTATTGCAAGGTTCAATTTTGATTAGACCTTGGACTTGGTATTAGAAATAGGGATTTTCATTATTAGGGTATTTACAAGGTGACATGTTACTTTGTTAGACCTTGAACTTCACATAAGTGTGGTAGGTAGGGGTGGGACCTAGGGATACACATAAGCATGGTCAAGATGGTTATGGAATGTACATGGATGGGTTACATGAAGCGACCCATGAATTGTTGTGGATCGGTTTATGCTTGTTGGCAATCAAGGGTGGGATCCATGAACACACATAAGCATAGTTAAGATGGTCATGGACTGTACATGGATGGGTTACATGAAATGACCCATGAATTGTTGTGGATCAATTTATGGTTTTCCCTATATCTACTTACATGACCGTGTAGGATTTTGGTAGATCTTAAAATTAGATTACAACAAGCATAATGATGCTTTAAATGCAGTTTGAATATGTAAACTACTACTATAATTTGTGTGGCTATATGGTAAACAAATAAGTATATTGTATTGAAGGCAATAATGTGAATGAGGCATAGGTCACTTGGTTGTGGTGGTACAAATAATAAGTTTGAAGCCAAGAGGGAAGGTAGAGTGCCGAACCTTTAAAAATATTAATAATAAGCAAAAAAAAAAAAAAAAAAAAAAAAAAAAAATCAAAGTTGATCACTTTGCTTAATCACTTAGTAGAAAGCACCAAAAGCAACATGGGAAGGATTAATTTTCCAATTTTAGGGATATCTAGTCAAGGGTACAACCTTTCAATAGATGCTTTGAAAATTCAAGAAAGGAAAATTAATTATTAGTAGAGCGGATGGTCACAATCTTAACAACATTTACATCATTTTTAATATCCTTGCATAAATTTGAAATAGCAAAAGGAGAAACCTTTGGCGAAGTACCAACTTTTGTAAATATTGTCCATTATGGTTGACCTTAACATTGAGACTTTTTGGCATTTGTTAATGCCCTCTTGTCAACAAAAGATTTAATCTTTGGGTAGACTAATCATTTTACATAAGGAAAAATTTTTCTTATATTCAATCTGTTTGGATTGATCAACACTTATTGTAGAAAAGTATTCATAAATCTTCTAACCTCTCTAGTTTTTAGGAGAAAGCTTTGGTGAAATACCAACCTTTGTACAAATTGTCCATCATGATTAAACCTTATGTTGAGAATTTTTTGGTATTTGTTAAAGCCCTCTTCTCAACAAAGATTTAACCTTTAGGTAGAGAATAATTTTTTTATATAAAGAAAAGTTTTCTTTATATTCAATCTATGTTAAGTGATAAAGACTTTTGATTTGGAAATTGTAAGATATGGGTTCGATTCTAGTGGGTAACACTAAGTTATAAAGTTGTATGTGGCCTATCTATCTCTCTCGATCGATCAATACTTCTTGTAGAAAAGTATCTTCTAACTTTTTTGGTTTTGTATTGTTATTTATTGTCATTTCATCAACATTGATATCATTGACATTAACTTAATTTTATATATCTTAAAGAAATTTTTTAATCCTTAACTTCAACATATTTTATTAGCTCAAACAAAAAAGTAATTAAAGTGATGGTGGGTTGCTATCTCATAATTATGATAATGATAATGCCCAAGTCCCACCAACCATTCCATTTCCAATCTACACAATAATTAATTTTGACTACATTGCCATTCTTCATATTTGCCTTCCATAAATTGTGGTGATTTCATTTGGGAATTGGATTTTCCTTTACCTTGGCTAGGGAAGAGCATACAAGCTTCCTTAGTATGTATTTAATGCAATGTTGACAGTGTATGCATATTTAATGATCATCATCTATTATGCTTATGTATCCTTGGGTCCCTCCTTTGCTTGCTGGCTCGTTGGCAAGTAGGGGTGGGACCCAAGAATACATATACAAATAATGTAAAAAATGAATTTGGTCACAGCCTAGATAACTAGACTAATGGTATAGACTTTGAACAATAAAATAAAGGTTGCAAGTTTAAGTTTCTAATCTCCAAAGTTTAGTATTTTGGTTTTTCAATTTTTACTTTTTGTACAAAGAGTAAGTTTTTTTCAATAAAATAGAAATTGTAAGTTTAAGTTTAGTATTTTAGTTTTTCAATTTTTACTTTCTGTAAAATGTTTTTTCTAAAATTTTTTTCATAGTGCATACATGTTCCATGCAATGAGCATATGTATAAGCATGAACAATAAAGAGTCATCGCATGTGTATAAGCATGAACAATAAAGAGTTACTAAAGAAATTTGTTTGCTCTTCCTTGGGGTAGGTGATAATTTCTCCACCTGTTCCATTCACTGCACCTTGAATTTCCGCACCATCCGTGGAGGAGCCTAATTATATTTAGAAATGAAAAATCTTCCATTCCAAATTCAGTGAACTGGGATGGTTTTTTAATTTTTTCCTTTAGTTTGTTTAATATAATGTACAAGTAATCCTTGCCTCCTTACGTTGCGGTTTTAAAAATCAAACTCCCGTACGCCGTGAGTATCTGTCTTTACTTCCATTTTCATCCATTTAAACTGCTACTACGATTTGTACAACGTAGACGTACCTGGAGATGAAGCAAAACTGGAGTACATGCAGAAGTTGCTGCAGCGTTGTTTTTGTTATGTAAGGTGGATATGGGAAAGTTGCCGCGGACAACGATACCATGAAAGGCTGCATCTAAATCAGGTCGTCACAGTAAAATTTTCATTGAATGTTGCCCGAAGGATGCAGCCGGGCAGGCCTGGAAATATACAGTCAAGTTGCCTGTATATATGGTCAATGCCTGTCCTCGAACGTAGTATACGGTTTATTTTTGCGGTAAATCGTATAAATAACTTAATGCAGGCAAAGTATGGCGCTGTATGCCTCTATATATACGCTTGGACGAAATCTGAAATTCCAACTCTGTTGCCGATAACTGGTCTAAGTGCTGCCCTTTACCATTGCCTGTGAAGCTATTAAAAATAAAAATCAGTTGCCTGTGAACTTATTAAAACAGTTCGTCACCCTTCTTTTTAAGCCGCTGCTATGCCAGTTTCGGTCACTGCTATAACTGATGGCACAAACATTATTAAGGCAATGTTGGGTCAGCTACTTTGCCTCCTTTTGATTTTCGTAAATACCGGAAAAAACATGGTCTCAAGAAACGAAAAATTGCATTTTAGAATTGAGATATATAATATAAAGTTCATAAAAGGATAATAAAAAGTTTATGTTTATTAAAAATTAGTGTATAATAATAAATTCTTAATATTGGATTAAAATTTATTAAGACATTACATATTTTAGTAAAAGCATATAATAAAATAAAGATAGAATTCTCTTCCTTCCGTTCCTTGGATTTTTGGCAGAGATTTTAATATGATTGAATTCCCTCACGATAAACTTGGGGGAGTCCCTTTTCGACTTCCTCCTCAAGAATTTCAGCCTTGGTCTGACTTTAAAAAACAATTTTATCTCCTTGATGGAGTCAAGGATAACTCAAGCACACCTTTCCATAGATTTACTTGGAGTAACCTTCGTCTGGGTCAAGCTCGAATATATAGTCGGCTAGATCGATTTTACTTCTCCACACTATCCTTTTCGCAGGCAATCTCCACCACTGCGGTTCACCAACATGCTACATTATCTTACCATTATCCCATCGTCATTTCCATGCAAATCTTTGGTACTTCTCATAGGACCAGACTCCACCTCTTTCGCCTACACTCTAATTTATTCTCGTCTCCTTCGTCTCAACAACTTCTTTCTAATTTTTGGAATGCCGAACCTAGGCCCATAGGTCAGGTGGGTTGGATCCAATGGTGGCTGCGAACCACTAGTAGGGTGAGGAACTTTGCTCGGAAGTTCGGCAAGGAAGTGGCCTCTCGTTCTAGACAAGAGTACAACAACATTTGTTCAACTATTAATAATCTTACGGAAAGGTTATCCATAGAACCCTTTAATACCCACATTCATGAAGAACTTGCTAAAGTTCGCTCCACTTTCCAATATTGGGAAGTCCACAAGGCCCACAGTGCCTTAATCAAAAGTAGACTTACTTGGTTGAAGATTCAAGATGAGCAATGTAAGGAATTTTTTAAATATCTTAACAGCTCTCCTTCCATTCCATCCCCAGATACTCTCTCTAGGGATGGTGTTATTATCACTGATCATGATAGTATACTCTCTTACCTTAAGGAGCACTTTGAAGCCTTGTTTATAGCTTCCCCAATGAATCTCTCATCATTTGAGGCCACTACGCGTAACTATCCTAGGTTAGTTGACTCATCCATGTCTCACATCCTCGATGCTAATATCACTCAAGAAGAGCTTCAACATGCTTGTTTCAAACTCAGCTCTGGGAAAGCTCCTGGATATGATGGTGTCCCTGCTGAGTTTTTTCAGAGGCATTGGAATCTTGTTGGCCATGACCTTTTCCAAGTAATTAAAGAGGCTATCCATCTTGGTTCTCTTGGACCAAATTTAAATCTTGGGATTATTCGCCTCCTTCCCAAATCAGGAGACCCTACTAGTATAGCTAATTGGCGACCCATTACTCTTCTTAATGTGGTATACAAAATTTGGGCCAAATGCTTAGCCTTACGCTTGAAAAAGTTCCTTCATAAAATTATATCCCCTCAACAAACCGGATTTGTCCCAGGGCGTTATATCTTAGATAATGTTGTGGCTGCTTGGGAAGGTTTGCAGTGGGCTGAGGATGACAGCCAAGACATCCTTTTGATGAAATTGGACTATGCCAAGGCCTATGACAACATTAAGTGGGACTTTATCCTTCAAACTATGTCAAAACTAGGTTTTGGCTCCAACTATCTTCATATGGTGAAATGTCTCTTTTCAGATGCTAATGCGAGAATAGCCACCACCTTTGGCATCACCGCCCCCTTTGTAATTCATAGATCAGTAAGACAAGGTTGTCCTCCTGCCCCTTATCTCTTTATAATTGCTGCGGATTTCCTTTGCCATCAAATTAACCACGATATTCACTCAGGTATGCTATATGGCGTGCACTTTTCCTCTCCTCAACATCAACTGCTTAATATGCATTTTGCTGATGACTCTTTTTTTCTAATCCAAAATACAACCGATAATGTTAAACGACTTTTAGCCCAAGTAGAGCAATATTGTTCTCTCTCTGGTTCTACCATTAATTGGTCTAAATCTTCTGTATATAGTTTTCATAACAATTATAGTAAACTCCCCACCTATCCATGGAAATTAATCCAAGACCATGAGATCATGAAGCTCTTGGGAATCCCTTTTCGATTTCGTGGTCCTACTTCTACATTGTGGGAGCTAGTTATCTCTCGTATTCGTAAGAAAACTGAAAAGTGGAAGACTAAGCCCCTTACCTTGGCAGGAAAATATCTTGTTTGTAAATCCATTTGTGCATCTACCCATGTGTATTATTCCTCGTGCTGGGCTCCTTCCCACACAGTTTATCAAAACTTGGAACGGTTATTTCGAGACTTCATGTGGTCATCTAAAGATTCCCAACGAGGTTTTCATCGTGTTGCTTGGAACATTGTCACTCTTCCTAGAAACAAAGGAGGATTAGGTCTGTTGAATTCCTACAAACAGGGTCTCACCTTAGTTGCTAAGTGGTTAGTGCAACATCTGGACACCTCGGACATAATTGGAAATCTTCTCCAGCTAAGACTTCATCAAAGTTTTCCTAAACATAAGCCTTTTTGGAAAAACATCCATCCTATTAATTGGATTTTCTCTCCTCATTCTATCTCCATTCCTGGTTCCCATGTATTCAAAAGCATTCGGAAGGCTTGGCAAGTTCTCCACCATCATATTAATTGGTCTAATATCCATCTTAACCCTACTCTCCTTCCCATGCTTTGCCCTTGGTGGTTACCCTTGACCCCTGCCCCTCTTGCCATTACTAATGCAAGATTAGCCATTATTTGGTACCGGAAGGGAGTGATTTCCCTTAATTGTCTTCGTCTTGCTAATCAATGGATTTCTTGGGAAGCGTTTGAAAACCTATATGGAGCTTCGAAAGCAATGCGGCTTTGCTTCCACCAGATACATACATTTCTTCATCAATCATTACACCTAGATGGTGCTATCCAAGGTCTATTTCATGGCCTCTATTGGTCTAATGGGTCTAAAATTTTTCCTTATCGGCCACATGTTCCCTTCCAATTGTTACACGATTCTTCCGAAGTCATTCTACGCTGTAATCGATCTTGGAATAAACAAGAATCTGAGGATTTTTGGATCTCTCTTTTCAACCAAATTTGGCATCTCCCGACTCTTCCCAAAATTCAACAATTCCTTTGGTGTTATCTTCATCAAGGTCTCCCAATCAGGAAACGTTTAGCATACCTTGGGATTCACTCCCCTAAGTGCCCTTTATGTAATGACCCTGAAATCTTTGTCCATGTACCACACTTTTTCAAAAGACAATTATTTCAAACTCTTTACATCTAACTACTTCGAAAAAAATGCAAATTCTTCGGCATGTTCACTTTCAAATTATATCTCAAGCCCCAAAATTCAAGATGAATGCTAACTAGTTGTTTTTCTTATTGCAGCCATGGAGTCATATCGGAAATCCAAGTAATCACCATCATCAAGCCTCGCTTCAAAAGAGAGTCTCCTAATTAAGCCAAATTTTTCTACACCATTTGGCCTTTTTCCTCTTTCTTCCACCTTTGTTCTCATTTGACGATCCACATCCAGGAAAAGACACACATTTCAGCGAATGGTGGATCTTTGGAATGCATTTCCACACCCTGTGGAATGCTAAGTTTAACATGTTTCCTCTATAATAATCTCAGTCAACACGGTTTCGCTTCCTCCTTTCCTCAATCTATATGTCTCCCCCCCCAAAATAAAGATAGAAAAATAAAAGTCATACATAAATACACATGTAAATAAAAGATTAAAGTAATAGAAAGGAATAGAAAGGTCAAAGTGACTTTATATAAATCAAATGTCATAAAGGCTAAGAGAGAGAAAAGGAAAAAATGGAACTTTATCCATTTCAACAAAGATTTTAAGCTACAATGATAATGATTTTGCTCTTTATTCTAAGGAACTATTGTTTGTTCTTGAAAATGAAAATTATTTTTTAAAAAAGGTCTTCCAAATGTTAAACTATGCCTATGGTAGGTGTTTAAATAAATGCATGGAAGGCTTTTTTCAAGCATAAATTGTTCAACACATACCCTATATATAAGATTGAAAAAAAAATGTATTTTGAGTTTTTCAAATTGTCACCCAAACCTAGAATCCAATACTCTAAATTGAGAAAATAACCATATGCCTTGAAATTAAGCTTAGAATTTTATAGTTTTTGTGAACAAAACCTTTGGTAACCTTCTTAATATTAAATTTTAGTTTAATAAAAAATTTATTAAAAATAACATTCAAGAATCAAAGATTATATAACCATATATATTCAAGTTTGTTAAAGTGTGTACCTATTAACCTCAAGGTTGAAGCTTTAAGCCCTCACAAAATATTACATATTCAAGCATAAAAAGAATCTTAAACACAACCATGACAGTGATTCCTTGAAAACAATTTATGATCTAGAAAATAATAATTAACAACAAAATATAAGAGTGAGGTTAATGGAATACAATTTTTCCAATTTTTTTTAAAAATCTAAAAGAAAAAGTCATAAATTTAAGCTAATCCTTTTAGAAACCAAGATTTTAGTCTAACTATAGCTCATTACAAGAGAATTATAAGAGTAAATTTTAATAAAAAACTTGCAGAAGAAAATAGAAAGGTTTAAAAAATGATGAATAAAAGCAATAATGAAAAAAAATGAAAAGGTAAAAGTAAAAAATAAAGCAAAACCTAGACATAAAAGCTATAATGACTAATAAGGTATTGATACTAAGAAAAAATAAAATTTTGAATATCTTTTATAGAAGAAAAATATAAAGTCCAACAAGTATCAAGACAATGTAAAGATGAAGTAAATTGTGAATTAAAAATTATTAAAACATAAAGATTTTTATGCATAACTATAAATTGCTAAAACATGGAGATTGATGTTGTAAAGTTTTGACAACAATGCTGCAAAAATGAAAACAAAAAATTATCATTTAGAGATTTATTTCAATCTCAAATAAAAACATTATTGATAATCAAGCAAAGAAAAGTCATTTAAACATTACCTAGTATTACGTATGCATACCACAGAACATAAACATTCACCATAGAGAAAACTTATATTTTAAAAGTTGTGTTCATAGACACCACAAAAAATTTATTCATAGACACCACTTAATGCATATATGTGTACAAATTCTTAACAAAGAGAATAATTATTATTGGAAATGTGATGAAGCATCATATTTCAGGTAACTACGTCAACACATCCCTGTTGACGTAGCCTCATCAATGCATGACTACTGACACATCTTCCTTGTACTAATACATCCTATCTATTATCTTTCTTTAAAAAAAATTTACTAAAACCCTTAGAATCACTAATATACCCCTTCTAACAACACCAAGGAAGATCCATCCTAACCATCCAAATCCCTAACTTAAACAAATAACCCATGACTAAAAAAATACATATAAATTCTAGTGATTCTAATTGCTATCTTAAAAAAACACCTCCAAGATGCTACCAATTTTATAACTACAATATATACCCCTAATAACACCAACAATGTAATGCTCACATCCCCAAATAAATCCCTTAATTGAACAAATAACCCATGAATAATAAAATACAAATAAAATTACAACTATTATACAAACTTACATTTAGTCATTCTAACTACTATCTCTATAACATAAGCTAATATGAATAAATTCTATGGGCTCTAACTACTACCTTTCTTTAACAAAAAAGAAAAAAAAAACTAAACGTCTTATAATAACACCAATGTGATACCCACACCCCCCAAATAAATCATTCAATTAAATAAATAACCTATGAATCTTGCACAACTTGGTACTCACATGTGCTAAGTTCAAAGCGCAATACTAACATACCCTTTGCACTTACTATGTAGTTGCTATGATGTTAGCTGAGGGTCATGTCCTAGATAGACTTATAAATAAAATTAGAACTATTCTACCAAGCTATGTGTATCTACTCTAACTATTTTCTCTTTTAAAAACAAAAGCTTAATATGTTGTGCCCTATATAAACTATATTATGTATCCCTTATATAAACTAAACTAACAATGAGGTATGAGTTTAATGGTATGGGCCTTGGCCTAGTAAACCTAGGTCATGAGTTCAATTCTACTATGTAGCATTGAGTTATAAACTTCTATAAATCTTGGGGTGTACATATGTTTCAATTATCTTAAGTTCCAACACCCCCCATATAAACTAAACTACAATAAATGTACCCCCCATATAAACTAAGATACAACAATTGATGAGCGGCGAGGTACCCCTACGCTCAACCATATGAATACGAGCATTTCACGCACGATCCGGTCAAATTCCAAGGACTAAGTGCTTATGCGTCCTTGTGGAACAAGCATGGGTTGGTTGATTGTTTTCTTCCCAAGCTTACCTGTATGTCATGATTGTATGGTTAAGTAAGTTTGAGGCATATGCTTTTTATAGCTTTTATGTTTTTATCTCCTGTGCTAGTAGGGAAGGAAAGAGGTAACTAAGTGACTAATTTAACTTAACTACTCATTAACTAAGTTCTAACTAATCCTAACACCAGCATCCATTCCCACTTGTTGCACGCATCCTTAACCAGTGCAACAATGCTGGGATTACCAAACACTAATCGTTACTGGGTTACCAAGCTTTACATGCATGCTCGAAGTGGTTGTGCTTGTGTAATTTAAAAATTTTATTAATTGATCAAAATGAATTTTTGTGCTAATAACAAAAATGTAAAGCTAAGAAAAAAATAAAAAAATAAATGCGTAAGAAAATAAAATAAAAGAAAGGGATAAGAAAACAAATCTCAAGTGTTGCAAGGATGAATCAAAGAGCTCGTCTTTATCGCCAACACAATGGTGTGCTTAGGTACATCAATTCTTCAAGAAAGATCCATCCACTCTTAGACCTCCTGCTGCGGGCACTTGGAAAACACTCTAACTTTCAAATAGACTACAAGAGTTTCGCTACTTGACTGCTAAAAGACTTCTTCTTTAATTGTGTGCTTGGGCACTGTATTTATAGGCTTGGGTGCAACTACTCTAATAATTAGAGTAACCACTCTCATAATTAAATAAACTACTAGAGTAACTGCTCTAATAAATAGAATAAACCACTAGAGTAACTACTCTCATCATACCCCCACAACTGAATGAAAACTCATCCTTGAGTTCCTTACAAAATATTTGGAAGGTATGGGATTATTGACTAATTGACAACTGATGGTGGAATGGGATGACAGACTCAATGTGCCCAGTGAACAGATCAATAAGCATATTACAACATTAGTGTTCATGACCATTGTGGTGAACACTCATACATAAATGACATCCAAGCCTTTATTTGACAACTTGTATAGAAAGAGAGAGAAAGAAAATGGAGCATGTTGCTACCAATGTTAAGATTGCGCCTTCCATTTATCCATAGCCACACCACCAGACTTGCTCCTTTCGTAAATGCTCCAATTTTAGTCCATCCTGAGTGCTTCCTCCAAGCCCAGTTCATTGTTTGTATGATTGCCATCTGCACACAAAACATAGTCACAAATGAGCAAGGATAGATAATCCACAATGCAATTGATACCTTACCTCGATATGAAGCGCATTGGTTGAGTTGTGGTTATGGCAGAAATTGGTTTGGAGATTTATCACTGGTAACTACCCAAGGTGTAGGGGTTAGGCAATTAGTAAAATGGAAAAAA
>MNCI01001324.1:551564-596640 GCA_015680685.1 Gnetum montanum
ATAACTCAGATCCACAGATCGATCTTCAAGCCTTTCATGTTGCATGTGCCATGTAGAACATAAAAAATGATTGGCAAAAACTTAAGTTGTTTCCTAGCACACTCACAAAAGAAGCAGAAAGTTAGTACCACTCCTTGGAGATGGAATTAATTCATAGATGGAGTACAATGCTTGAGCTATTTAATGAAAAATATGATATGTACTTTAGAGTGTCCAGTTTGAGAAAGCAAATCCAAGGCTAGTGACAAGGAACACATGAACCATTGAACATAGCTATGGGTAGGTATTATTCTCTTTTGCATAGATGTTCTAGCCATGGTTATTCTCAATGGAAGTAGCTTCACCATATCATAGATGGGATTTGATTAGAAAAAAGGAGAATCCTTGGGGTCTATGTCCAAGGGAGACTATTAGAACTAAGGGTCCATCAAATCCAAAAGCTCATTAAGAAGGTTGCAAAAGAAGAAGGAGAGTTGAGAAAATGGAAAATGCTAAAGAATATAACTAGGATCCTTCTATCAAAAAAAGGGAGGTCTGATTTTGTGACAGTGAGGAGGAGGCACCACTTGATGAAGTGGTGTAGTGAAAAACCTTGTTGATTTAAAAATATGATTTCGAAATTTTGGCCAAGGTGGAAAAAATCTGGAAATATTTGGATGAAAAATTCCAAATAGCTTTGAAAATTGTAGAATAATCTAAAGAGCAAGGTAGTGATTGGGACCACAAGAGAAGGAAGAAAGCTGAATGTGCCTACCAAAGGGGTAAGGGCAAAGATGCTGTAGTCAAAGAGATTCTGGAGTCAAAATAAATGATGATGGTGGATGTGACATCTACCACTATGAATATCCTAGGGGATGTTGCCCTATTATGTCACACTTGCAAGAGTCTAGGGTGTATACTCTGAACCATAGGCTAGCAAGAAGGTAAGCACCGAAAAGATTACCTTATCTTCAAGGAAATCCCAGGTAGTTCTATTAACAACAAGCTTATTATCCAAGTGAAGATCCACCATAACCATATGAGCAATATCAACAGTGGTAGCATCCACAGTCATGGGGGTTGCCACCACCAAGGTAGTAGTACCATTATAAGTAGCCAAATTTGTATGGATAATATGTTCAATAACCCAAGTCTTTATGTGACTCTTCTAGTCATGTTTCTTTTTAGCATCACTACTATCCTCTAGAGTACTATAGATCTCATTCTACATCTCCTAGAAGGAAGCCCCCATTTCATCAGTACCCTCCTCATCCTTTTTCACATGTCCCTCCACCCTCAACCTAATTACCTCCTGCTTCATCCATGTAGGGTGAGATTCCCATGTAGCCATAGCAAAGTAATGCTACCAAGGTTGTTAACTTATAATTGGTTCCTCTATCGAGTGGTTTGAAACCTAGACCTAGAAAAAGACCATTCTTCTAAACCAATAGCCCTATAAAGTCCTCACTGACTCATATAGCCAGTTGCCTTGTGTTTCCTTCATCTTTTACATCTATTTCCTTTAAGAACCCTTCAAACAAAATGCCTCCCAAGATCTACATGATCATGTTAACCCATACTATATTTGATTTGATCAAGGCTAGCAACCTTCTTAGGAAAATAATTGATCTTGGAAGTCCCCTCATCTACTTGTAGATTGTTGGAAATGAGGCATGCAAGGCTCTTCTTTATTTAGGTTCTGGTGTTAACATGATTTCTCATGAAATGCACAAAGCCTATAACCTACCTCCTCTCAGGAAGAGCAACATTCATTTAGAATTGATATATCAGTTCATCATTGTTGCCTTGGGATTAGTGAAGGACATTGTGACCAGTGTCTATTGGTGGTCCTATCTTACTAATTTCTTGGTGATCAAGGTTGATAACTACAAGGGGAACTTCCTAATCATAATGGAAAGGGCTTGGTAGAGTGTTGTTGATGCATGAATGGACATCAGAGTTCTTTCCCTAGAAATTTCCAAGGAAAATGAATTTAGAAAGATCGAGAAGAAGAGAGTTCCATGTATCACGTATAGCGATACAAGATGCAACTGTGTGCAGAAGTTATGGTCTATCAAAGCACATCAATCAAAGCATGAAAATAGTGTAGATGAATCTAAAATCCAAAAGTGCTTATATGTAGTAGTCACAAAATAAGAGGGCACCTAGTGGTTGATGGCTAATCTTGAAACCAACACACTTTGCATGGAACTAGCTGAGAGCTTAACATGCACCTACGTTGAAGGCATGGATGAACTAAAGCAAGTTCATCACCAACTCTCTGATGATGAATTTGATGATGCTTATTGAGGACAGTTGGAAATCCCTAAAAATTTTAAACATGAGCCCTTAGAGTTGAAAACTGTACCTATTGGTTTGGAGTATGCATTCCTAAAAAATGGCAAGTTGGTGATAATCAATGCCAATCTTACTCCTAAATAGAAAGAGAAGTTGCTGCATGTGGTTAACAAATGGCTAACAACCTTTGATTGATCATATCTTGAACTCACTAGGATTGATCCTAAGATATGCCAACATCACATTTTATACTGATCCTTCCATCAAGCCAAAGAGGTAGCCATAGTGACGACTTAACCCCAAATTGAAGTAGATCATCAAAGAGGAAATTAAATAACTCCTCAAGGCAAGGTTCATCTATCCAATCACAAAAACTGAATGGGTTAGCCACTTATAATTGTGTCAAAGAAAGGTGGCAAGTGGTGGGTCTATATTGATTTTAGGTTGTTANTAAACAATGCCCAGAGATGTTGTCCAACACCTAGTTCACAAATGGTAATGGAAAATGATCTTTTTAGGTCACCATGTTTAACAACCTAAAATCAATATAGACCCACCACTTGCCACCTTTCTTTGNCATAAGTCTGTGGGGGACTTTTGCATATAAAAGGATGCCTTTTGGTTTGTGTAATGCCTCTACAACATTCCAACATCTTATCCTAAGTATTTCTCAGTAGAAAATTGGTAGTGGGCTAGAAGTCTTCATGGATGACTTTTCCACCTATGGTTTTACATTTGAGTAAGTTTTGGATAGCCTTGAGCAAGTGCTTAAAAGGTGTGTGAAGATAAATCTTTGGCTCAAGTGGAAAAAGAGCCATTTGATGGTCTAAGAGGGCATTGTATTGGGGCATAGATACTCACAAGTAGGGATTGAGATGGATGCTAAAAAGATTAGGATCATCCAAGGAATAACCCATCAGTTGAAAACTATTAAAGATGTTTGATCATTCCTTGGATACACTGGCTACTACTGGAGATTCATGGAGAATTTTTCTAAGATCATGAAACCATTGGTCAAGTTGACAAAGAAAGATGTTCCATTCATATGGACCAAGGAATGTGAAAAATCATTTTAGCAACTTAAGGAGAAGCTTGTAGAAACTCCAATTCTATGAGCACCTAATTGGTCCTATCCATTCACATCATGATGAATGCATTGAACTATGCCTTAGGAGCTGTGCCTACATAGTTGTACGATCAGAAACGTCCTTATTATATCCACTACATAAGTTGAAGCATTGTGGGTGCATAGCTTAACTAAACCACAACAGAGAAAAAACTAATGGTAGTGATGTATACTTTGGAGAAATTTAGGCACCATGTGCTTGGATACAAAGTGTTTATGCACATTGACCACAATGCAATTTTCTTTCTTATGAACAAGATGACGATGAACCCCTATGTCATATGGTGGTTGGTAATCTTGCAAGAGTTTAATCTTATGAGGGTAGATAAAAAGGGGATTGAGAATTTGATCATTGATTACTTGTCTTGGTTACAATGGGACAACAAAGAGGATGAGAGTTTGCTCTCTAATCAATTTCCTAATGAACTCCTCTTGGCTAGTGCAATAAATGAGTAAGTGCCTAATGAACCTACATGGTATGATGGAATGCTTACTTATCTTCTCACTCAGAAGATGCCACAAGACTTAAATCATTGAAAGAAACAATAGTTTTTTCATCAAGCCAAATGCTTCATGGAAATCAATAGACACCTTTACAAGGTGTGCGTAGATGGCCTATTGCATTGGTATGTCCCTGATGCTAATCAAATGCACATTCTCCAAGATGGTCATGAGGGTCCTTGTGGGGGCCACTATGTAGGGAGACACATGACCATTAAGATCCTGATGGTAGGATATTACTAGCTAATAATCTTTAGGGTTGCTCACCAATTCGTCTGCTCTTGTGAACATTGTCAACGAGATGGTGGGATGATCACTTGAATGGAGGGGTCTCAGTAGTGGATCCAACCACTAGAACCCTTCAACATGTGGGGCATAGACTTCATGCATCCCATCATACCCATATCAAATGAAAAGATGTACATAATAGTTGTTGTTGACTATTGTACCAAATGGGTAGAAGTAGTAGCTATCACCGACTATACATCATCTACCACTATGTAGTTTGTATAACAAAATGTTGTAAATAAGTTTGGAGTGCCATGCACACTAATTTTTGACAATGGTACTCATTTTACAGGTGCTACTTTTTTCAAGCTCATGCAATGCTTGGGGGTTGAACATAAACTAATAACATCCTACCATCCCCAAGCCAAAGGTCAAGTAGAGGTTGCCAATAGGGAGATCACCAAGATCTTAACTAGAATAATTAGCAAGTATAGGAGAGACTAGAGCACAAAACTTAATGATGCCCTTTGGGCTTACCATTTCACATGGAAGCTCCCTATAGGCTACTCTTCCTATGAGCTGGTGTATGGGAAATTACCAACTCTTCAAATTTAATCTAAGTCTCATACACTTTTAATAGCTTGTGACCTTGATCTTGATCTTAGCCTAGCACAAAAAGAAATATTGATCAAACTTAATGTGCTAGATGAGAATCTATTGGTATCCCTATCATTGAATAAAGTGCACAAATCATTTAACAAAAAGCACCATGACCTTAGAATAAGGAAAGTCAAATTTTGACCTGGTGACAAGGTCCTTTACTAGAACCCCACACACATACCTCAAAAGACTAAGTTTCAAATGTTTTGGGAAGGGCCTTATATCATTTATAAAACCTTTCCTTCTAGGGCCATGTTGATTTATAAACTTGAGATTCCAAACAAGAAACAACTAGTCAACATGCAATAACTCAAACCTCTCCATGAGCCTAAGCAAGCTAGTGCAAGCAACACCTCAATGAATGGACAACCATGTTCAATTTTTTAGATATCCTTCTTTTAACTTAGTCATGGGGGAGATGGCCATCTATGCTAACCATACCAGTGGCTCCTCAGGTTTTCTACTTGTTTTTTTTATGCTTTTTTATTTTATACTTTGTTTTTACACCTTTTTTTTTACATTGTTATTTTTTCAATTTTTTGTTTTACAACATTGTTAGTATGTTTTATCTTTCTTAAATATTTTCCAATTTCTTTTATATTTTACTTTCTTTTTGGGTAATTTTTTATTATTTTCTAATAAAATGCTTTGTCGCCAATAGGACATAGTGATGTTGTAGTTGTTTGCTAATGGTGGTGTGTACTTAATGTTTTTGATTACTAATGTCTAGTTTTTATTTTTGAATTTTGATGATTAATAACTAAGATAAATTTTCTTTTTCATGGAATAGGCATTGAGTCCACATCATCCACCCATTTACCAACTCTATGGTCTTCTTGGTTTTGGAAGTATGAGGTCCCTTTTTCATTAATAAAACTTTAACAAACTTGTGACCTTGGCAGTTTCCAAACTTGGGAAAGATTCAAAGGTTTGAAAAAGGTGTGACTTTAAGGGGATTCCATACTCTTTATGCCTTTCTACTTTGATGAGTCATGAATTTGTTGACAGCTGCGATAACGCATTCACGATAACGCACCCATGATATCGCACCCACGATATCGGATACACGATATTGCGGCTTGCCTCAATGTCTATAAATAAGAGGAAGCTTTCCTAGTTTTAGGCATCCAGTTTAGTTCCTTAGTGAAGCTCTGGTAGTTTTTGCCTTCTAGAGATAGAATTATTTTCTAGTGTCTGCCCGTAGTGTGGTGAATGTAATTGTATGGCATCCTTTATTCGAGTGTGACGTACTTGGACACACACATGACTGAATATAAAGATCAAGATTACTTCATCATTGTAGCATTCAATTATTTTATTTAATTGTTATTTACTGCTTCCTTAGTTAAATCTCTCTCACCCTTAAACTCATGTTAAAATGCTGAATGAGTACGACTTGATTATGAGCATTAAGTATGCTTACTTGGTAACCTAGTAGCGTACCTAGGATCTGCACTTGGTAATCCCAGTGGTAGTTGCACACGAGGTCCAAGATGTGTACGGATAATTAAGGAACAGATGCTCATTGCACTTAGGCTAGTTTAGATTCTCTCTTACCCTTTCCTCCTAGCTTAGTTAATATTACTCTCCATTTCCTTCAGGAGTAGCATTAGATTAGGAACCACATCATACACCTCACTCTGGACTAAACCATACATGACAAATATAATACTAGTCCAGGTGGGAAGATAGCGAACTACGACCTAAGGCTAATTGTCTAGGTGGCACAACTAGTCCGTCTACGGAGTTTGACTGGATCGTGCGTGAAAACGCTCGTATTCGTATGGTTGAGTGTAGGGGTACCTCGCCACTCATCATACTTGCTTAAGTGCAATTGTGCTTTCATGGATTTCTTACTATTCCATATCAACCAATAATAGGAATTTAATAAGTCTTTGCATGGTGTGGTTCCCATCCAAAAATCCATAAAAACATAAAATTCAAAATAAAAAAAAAACCCAACATGATGGAAATTCAAAGCACACCCCTTAGACAAAACAATGAGCTACAAACATTAGTTATGGGACTAGAAAGACATGTTACCCATGCTTGAATGTCCCCTCTAACTAAGGCCCTTTCTCACCTCATGCTTTTCTATTTTTCTCAAATAAGGAATGGTATTTTATCTATGGGATCATTCTTGTATCTCGAGGGGATGGTCTGGTCTTTGAGTAATGATGCAAAGTTACTAAAAGTGGTTGGTTTTGATCTGGACTAAGGATGGACTTTATTAGGTCATTTAACCATAAAATCCATAAGGGACTTCATGTGACCATGATTAGGAATTCCATTCAATTTCTCTCTCATCCATCATGCTGTGCATAACTCATCTCACTACCAATTATCCATGTTCTTGTTCAATTTCTTAGTTTGAAGTGTCTCAATTCTTAAGTAGATTCTTCTATACTTAATCCTTAACTTTTCATAACCATTAATTAATTTTGGGAAATAGACTCCTTAGTTGAGGTTATGCAAGGTAAAAAATGGCATGGGCCTACTATATGGAGGATCCACTTGCATATCTCTTAGTTAGGTTAGTTAAGTTCCTTATCCTTGGGCATTTCGGTGATCAAATCTTTAGTGCACCCCATCGATGCATACAACTATGCCCTCCTTGAGGTAATTTTCTCCAAAATTCCATTCTCTGAATCAACTTCTTCAATTTTGTGAACTTCATAGCCCACTTCTAATTTTTTCATCATGTTCATAGCTTTTCTGGCTCTCCATGGATCCTAAATTTGTGTAAAAACTCATGGTATTTTTCAAGATATTCATGTGAAAATTTTCCACAATAGCTCTGCCGACAAGACCCCATATACACATCGAACCCATCGATGAGACCATGTTGAAGCAAGGCAAAAATGCCTATAAATATGAATGAACACTTGGTAGTTTTTCACATTTTCTCATAAATGAGGGAGAATTTTTTGAAATTTTTAGAGGCTAGAATCTTCCAAGAGCCATATCTTCTTAACTGTTTGTCTGATTCACTCTATTCTTTGACCTTGTAGCTATTAGAGATAAGCTCTTTGTTGTGGGGGCCACAAACCTTAAGTTTTTGATGAATTTTTTTTATGAAAAATTTTTCAAAAAAATTTCTAACTCCTACAAATATTTAACTAAGAAATCCACATGAAAACATAAAATCATGAAAGTTAAACCCTTCTAAGAAGCTTTAGTAACATTCTAAGTTAAAGATCATCAAAATAATAATAAAATAATTAATCTACCATAGTTAAAACTTAGTTTAAGTGTAACTACCCAGTGAGAAAGGTACTTAAATGTTATAAGTTACACATTGAATGCTAATCCTTGGTTATGTTTTGAGCATAGATGGCACCTAAAGGGAAGCATGCTCAAGAAGGAGGACCATCCCAACCAAGGGATAAATGACCAAGAACAAGAAGGGGCCAAGAACAACCCCATGAGCAAGTAGAGACCCATGCAATGAGACCTCTTTGGGAGGAGCTCAAAATGAAATCTATTTGATAGATTCCCAAATAAGTGACTGCAATAGAACAATCTCACCAAGATGAGGCACTTGAACCTAGACTAAACCTTAAGGTTACATTAATATAAGCTTGCCTTAGGTAGATTGTGAACAAGAAGTTCCAAAAATCTGTGCTTCAAGAATTGAACTTCAAACCTTTCTTGGAGTTCACACCTTTAGAAGTTAAGACTCAACTATAGAGCTCTCCCATGTGGCCCACAATCACTTCCAGTGGGGAGTGGGACATGGGAGAAACATATTTATTTTGGAACAATTAGTAGGCTAGTTCAATAGTCAAAATCAAGGACATCTTAGTGTCCTACTCAGTGAAAGCTATTGTAGAGGCCCTTACTAAAAACTAGGGAAAATTAAGTAGAAATCCCCATGTAGGCAAATCCTAGCATCAACAAGAAATGGATGTAGCGATGCTATGGAGTTGATTGTAAAAAGTTTGGTGCACTCACCATGGCAGAGCATGCATACTTCAAAATTGCATCCTTTCACCTCAATCCAACAATAAAGCCAAGTAAGATCATAGCCTTTTCCACATGTATGTGTGCCACTCTAAGTAGTAGATTCCTAGTCAGCCTTCCATAGCTTATCTATCTTAAGATAGAGAAGTAGTTTAAAGAAAATGAATATGGAAGGAAGATACTTCCCTTCCTTTGCCTCATCTAGAAATTATGCAAAAGGGGAGGAATAACCCACTACACAAAAAATGTCATCTAATGTGATCCATCTACTTCTTGGGTGAAGATGATGAAAGAAAAGGCATCTTCCAAGATCATCCAAAAAGAGGAGCAACACCAACCACCTTCACCACCCGCTCACAAAAGAATGTCAGAGGCTTACACTTCCCTTGAGTACATGTGTATGATCTTTTATTGCTCTTATGAGAGTAGGAGCAACAAGTAGGAATGAGTGACAATGATCCATCTATGTATTACCTAGCGATGAGTCACCTTAACAAAGTGGCTCAAATAATAAGCTAGATTGAGGGAGGTGGACCAATTTTTTTAGCCTAAAGAATGTAGCTACTTGTGAGGTCAAACCCTAACACTCGAGAGGTAATGGTATCTCTCTCACAATAGTAGAAATTCCTATAAATATCTACGACCATTGCTATTTTTTTGTTGCATCTGGAGGTGGGAGAGGGGGCAACTATCTTGGTGATGCAACACCATGGGTAGGAGATAGTAGTAGAGGTGGTTGCTAATAGAATTTCCAAGGCATGTAATGCACCTATGATGTTTGTACTAGACGTTTCTACACTAAGAGATGTGCAGATGTTCCCAAGAATAGTTAGCAATAGATTAAGTGTAGTCTAGCACAAGGAGTTGCAGGGTTGACTAGTGGAAACCAAGAAATTGATTCTGAATGTCTTTGACCTTTTAGATATAATCACTGCAACCTAGTTATAGTTTCTAGAAGTGAGAGGAAAGTGCATCATATTGGAGGGGCAACTCAAAATAGCCCAATCATAAAACCAATACTTGGCTATGGAGGTTGCTAAATTAAGAGCCCATCTTGCCAATCCTATGTTTCTCAACCCTACATTGACAAGTGGTGAATCCTTCAAGAAGCTTAAAGATAAGCTTAAAAAAAATTGAGAACGAGAAGGAAATGACCATCTTTGAATAGTCCATGGCCAATGCCAAAACATACACCATTCAGAAGGACTTAGTTTAGATGCACCATGAGAATGCAATTTTCATCACAAAAAATCATTACTTTGTAATGTTGATGTGCAAAAGTAGCAGATGTAATATTTTATCTATCAACAGTAGGAGAAACTAGCTAGAGTGAATAATGAATTAAGGTAATTGGTAGCTAAAAACAAAAATCTCTCCATGGAGGAAGTCCAAGCCCTTCACCAAAAATCTATGATAGAAGTAGATACTTAGAAAAATAAGGCTCTTAAATTTGAGAGAGTCAAGAACCATTACAAATATTAGGTTGGTCTATAGAAAGAAATCAATGAGAAAGACATCTAGGTGATGAATTCAAAAGTCAATGAGGCCTTTTGGTAGGTCAAGGAAGGATGTCATGTTTGGTATTTGATCTTTGATGGGCTTAATGACTACAATAAAGTAAAGATTCGTATGAAAGAGCTGTAGACCAAGAAGATGATGGAGTACATGAAGCTTGCCAATCTCCATTATGAAAATTTGGTGATGTTGACTACTAGATGACCATAATCTAAATTGGAGCAATGGGTGGCCAATTTGTACTTTTTGTATGAAGTAGAGTTCAAGCATCACAAAGACACCAAGAAAATTCTTGAGACTACTAATGCTAAACTTGAGGTTCTCAAGGAAAGGTTCACTGATCAACGATCAACTACTAAGAACTTGGCCAAGAGGATGAATGACTACCACAAGCTGTAGAATGTAGTTGAGGCATTTGATGTTGAGTGCAAACTTTTCACTACTTAGTTTGTCAATGTTAAAGAGTTATTCCTGATAATGCCCTATCCTTGGGATGTTTCCACTCTGGCCCATATTTAAGAGGTTGCATAGACCATGAACAATCCCATGGGAAAGGAGGAAAAGATGAAGGCACTATTGGATGCCTTTCATATTTCACCAAATGTTGTAGCTACTGTAAGACAACCACAACCACCTTAACCACCACATGTGCCTAAAGAAAAAGAAGGTCCTTAGGAGCCTCCATCACCTAGGACTATTTGATCTTCTTCAATGTCTTCACACCATCTGAGAAATTGTGTTTGTGAAATTTGTCTTGGTGTTCAATTTTATTATTCTGAACATACAAAATTTTATAATCAATAAAAAATTGTGTACTTTGGGCACTTAGTTTTTATTATGTAGTTTGTGTGTTTGTTTTTTATGTTAGTAATCACATACCTTCCCAAATTTTGGAAAGAACTCAAGGATGAGTTTTCATTTAGTCGTGGGGGTATGATGAAGCATCATGGTTGGTCACATCAATGAGATGTCATTAATGTGACCTCATCAATAGGATGCCATCAACATGATCCTGTCAACTTAGGGTTTGATCCATTAACATGTACCCTTCGACAGGGTTCCCTATTTTGCCTATAAATATGTGCTCATTAGCTGAATTTATGGCATAAGTCTCATAGTTGTAGTGAAGGTCTAGTAGTTTTTCCACTTGAAGGTTAGAATACTTTCTAAGTGCCCTCTGTAGAAATGAAAGAGTGTACAAATATTTATTCAAGCATTGTTATACTTGAGTGCTACAATGTGTGTGGCAATAAAGATAAGCTTTCTAGTAAACCTTGGAGCACTTTGAAATAGATTAATTGTTTCCATTATGCATTGAATATTTTAAACAATTTTCTTTGATGTTTTAATTAATTAAAGTTAATAAATTAAGAAAATTTAAGATAAATAAAGCTAGATTAAGATAGATTAAATAGTAATTTATTAAGTACACAAGTTCAACCACTTTGAGCATACACTTGACACTTGGTAACCCCAGCAACACTTAACCCTTGGTAACCTACTAGCGTTAAATGTGTTCAAGATGTGTACAACAATGGGAACGAATGCTTATGTTAGGATTAGTTAAACGTTAGTTGGTTAGAGTAAATTAGCAATTAAATATATAATTATTTATTCTCTATTCTTAGGTGACTTAGAACATAAAACATAAAAATGATAAAAATCATATGCCTTAATTACACTTAACCATACCTTCGCATTTCACAAGTGTAATTGGAAAGATAATGATTGCAATGGTTAGTTTCACATCCTAGAGACCAGTGTATTTAGAAGGCTATAAGTCCACCAAATTTGACTGGATCATGCATGAATTCTTAATGATTCATATGGTTGGGTGTAGGGTCTACTTGCCACTCATCACCATCATTTTCCTCAAAGTGTACATGCTAGACCAGTTATTCTCTTCCTACAAATAACACTACCCACTAAAGGATTAAAAAAATGCATAGAGATATAAATAACTATAAAAAGAGGCAAACAAGAAGAAACAAAAACATTTATAAGAAACAACTACATCCAATAACTATAAGATAAAAGACTAAGATAACATGGATCAAAATACTATAAAAAAAAACAATGAAACCAATTACAAAAAAGAGGTAATGAGAAATGATTGGAAAGTATTCCTTATGCTCAACTATGCACATCACAAGTGTTCACATGCAATACAATCAAATTCCATGGATGAGATTAGTGTGATATCTAAATTATTAAGCATTGATCGTAGGTCATTGTTTTCTTACTTGGACTAGTGATAGCGTTATCACTTATGGTTTATTCCAAAGTCAGGAATATGAGTATTGATGTTGTGTAGCCCTTAAACTAACTAAATAATAGTATAGACATTAATTAATTAATCTAATTAATAATGAGGTAAAATCCTAAACTATCCTAAGGGTGATGGGTGTCCATTCCTAGCTTGTTGTACACATCCTAAGCTCACATACCCATTGCTGGGATTACTAAGTGTTATGCTATTAGGCAAACTAAGCAATAATGCTATTGGGATTACCAAGCAAATACGTGTTTAGGCTCAAAACTAGTGCATTCATTCCATTGATTGATTAACTTGCATGAAAATGTAAATATTAACTATGTACGTCATAAGTAAATTACATTAAAAGTAAATCTATTCTAAGTCAAAGTATTGCAGTGAATATGAATCAATCTTGATCTTATTGCCATTCATAAAATGTTTCCAAGTACAATGCCACTCAAATAAGATGTCATACAACTGACTTAAATTCATACTACGGGCACTCACTGACTACTTGCTAAGATTACAAAATAAAATTGCAAGAGTCTAGCTACACTACTAATCAAATGGTATCTAATACATAGTAGGTGCTCACATATTTAGAGATTTTTGGCAATAAAGCATTGATGCATATGCACTAACGCATTTAAGATGCATTGATGGGAATGCATTAATGCAACTTCATTAATGCATATGCATCAACACATCTAAGATGTGTTGATGGGGATGCATCGATGAAGTTACCTAACATATGATGTTTCATCATACCTAAACAATTGATAGAAAAATTATCCTCAATTTATATATAAATGAATGACATTCCATTACAAAAAATTGTGGGATGACCAAGATTGGATGGATATTAATTACAAATCTTGAGTGTCACATTACAAAATTTTATTCAAGTGGATGCATTACAAAATGACAACAAGACTACATATACATCAAAGTTTACAAAATCATAGGAGCCTTTGAAAATTTACTGATGATGAATCTTCATGTTGTTCCTAGTAGTGGTGGTTTTTCCAACCTTGGTTGTTATGTTGGTACTTCTTTTTTATGTAGAATGCATTGAAGGATAGACTAAAATTGCTTCTCATCAACCCATGGGTTTCTAGCCAACAAAAATGTGATGTTTAAGATTTAATTCTTGTATATGCTACTTTTCCATGGGCATGTCCTTCTCTTGGCCACTTTTCCTTCCCTTGCAAAAGACCTTTAACCTTAGGCATTTCTTTTGGAATCATTTGCAATCACCAAAGGATCAATTTTAGTTTTGGTAATTTTTTCCTTAATGATTAACACTTTTTGGATCCTCGATCAGCTAAAACTTAGGAAAAATTTAGCATTTAGACCCAAGGTCATTACAAAATACTATTCTCAAGGCTATGAGGTAACAATCATGAAGTTATTTAAGTTATTTTGATTGTTTTTATTATTAACTACCAAAGGTTTGATTGATAAGATGACTAAGAAATATTGAATTTGAAGGATAGTTCAATATAAAAGCATTAAAAATCAATATAAATTAATGAAAAGTAGTCTTAAAATCATGCATAAATTTAGAGAATATGCTCATGATGTTCTTGAAGATGTGAGGTTTGGTTCAAAGTCATGATCAACAAAATTCATGCAAGTAGATCCTTCCCAAAGCAAGCTCTTACCATAATGCCCTTGCATAACCACTTCTATAAATCTTCATGGGAATATTAGAAGCTAAATGTAGATAATACCTTTATTTCAAACAACACACAATTGCCTTAGTTAGGATTATGCACTACGCTATACAAAACCTAGGCTTATAATTGCATGTAGTAGTGAGGTAAATAATGGAATGAGAAGGGATTGCAAAGATTGGGATGTAAGGCACTTAATCATGTTTGCAATAGGTTCATGTGTTAATTGTGATTAAGATAATCATCATACATATCCATCCAAGTTTCAAACCAATTTCATACCTTTAATAGTGGCCTTGCATTGATGAGCCCCTTCTTGCATACCATAATAAGCTCACATGAACTACAAAGGATGATCATCACTCCAGAAAGAGAAGAAAAGAGAAGAAGGGAGGAATGGCCTTAGAGGGGTGCCTTTAGGCATGGGTAACATGTCTTTCTAGCCCCATAACTAGTGCTTATAGCCCATTATTGTGGCTAAGGTATGTGCTTTGAATTCTTGTGTTTGTTTATTTGTTTTTTTCTGAATCATGAGAACCACATCATGGAAAGACATGCTTCCCATTTATTGATTAATGATTAGGAGTGATGGAACATTCCTAGAAAAGTCATAAATCACAAGAAGGAAATCAAGAAGATAACTCACAAATATCATTATGGTCACACCCTTTGCCATTCCCACTTAGTCTTTCCATCTTTCTTCAAGGCACAATGATCAGAAGTAAATTTTAGTTTTTATGAGAAAATCCATATTGTTTTCATGATAAAAATATTTTATTTCAAGAAGCTAGAGGAATGGATGATGTGGTCTTACTTCATTACACAATTATTTATCCAATTAACTTGATAGCATAAGACAAGGATCCATCACATGGTGTTGACTTCTGCATCATGATTGGTAATATCATTATTAACAAAAACATAGTAGACATCCATAAAACATAAAGGAAATGAATAAAGAGAAGGAAAAATTATAAAGAAAAGAAAAATAATAAGAAATGGAAAACATATTAAGAATTGGAAAATTTTGAAGAAATAGTTAAATGATAAAAAATTATAAAACAAAAAGTAAAAATACACTTATGATTTCTTGATTTAAGATCAAGCATCTTCCCCATGACTAAACTCATGGGCAAGCATTTAGAAATTGGACCACATATTCTCATGGTTATATATCATAAATGTTTCATTTATCATCATTAATGATTTGAGTTTTCACTAGTTAGCACATTTAACATTGATGATAATCAAGTTTTAGTCATTTGGAGACATATATTCAGCTGGACTAAAAGGTGTTATCTTGTTAGATGGTCCAAATATTTTATATTTTATATTTCCTATTTTTTTTCTTGGGTCTCCATGTTTAACAATTTCTTTTGGTCTATAGTTAGAGTGTAAGATGTCCTTTTCTAAGTTCTCTATTTGGTTCATTTTCTTAGGACTAGAACTAATAAGTAGATCGGAGGTTTTCATGCATCTTTTGAACGGTTTGGTATTCTCATTTTCTAGCCACTGGGTCTCTTTTATTTTAGTGGCTATTGTGTAGACATAGTTTTTCACACACACTTGTTCCTTAACTTTGTTGTGGGTTGGTATAAGAATCATGTTAATACTACAAACTTTTAACCCACAAGTGCACCATTTATCATTATTAGTAATGCATGGAGTTTTCTGTATCTCCATAGTGATAGGTTCATCTTTTATGTTTTGTTTTAGAGTGATAATGATTGTTGGCTTTTGCGTAGGACTAGGAGACATTATTTTTATAAGGAAGGAGGTTGCACAATATTGTCCTTGCACTAGTTCTAATGAGCTAGTAGGTCTACTAGTTTTATTTACATGTGTGGGAACTATCCTAAATAAATGATGTTTTTGAGACTTTTGTTGAGGGCTATTAGCACTATTATCCTTTATATGTTCATGACACAAATTACATTCATTTGTTAAGGTTATGAGGCTAATTCTTCCTACATTATTGGTGGTGACATATATTGGAGGAAAGTATGAGAGTATTAAGGATGTGACTGATGGTAGGAGACATGAGATGGTAATCCTAAAGGAGATGTTGTGGGTTGATGGTATTCAAGAGAGTAGTAGTAATGACTTAAAGTAGAAGAAGTAGAACCATTAGGGGAAATATGTGGTGATAGAGGTATTTTTGGTTTATTGATGGCATCCTCCATGACTATGGGTTTTGCTATTGTGGTTGATAGCAGTCTTGAGGTTGATAAGAAGTCCCACTAGGATAGTACTATTGGTTGTAGGACTATCTATAATTGCCTTGTAGGTAGGGTAATCTCCTAGACATTTTCTTTTATAAGAACTTGGACTTCATAGAAAAAGACCTAGACTCCTATAGATGTAACATAACTAGGCAATAGCCCTTTTGGATATTCATATTGACAAATGTTACATCCATTCTTCTTCTCTGTATCTAAGTCTACAATCTCTTCTACTATACTTATTTTCCCTTTTTTGTTGATAAGTGCCCTTACTTGTTTCCTTGTTCTTTTTCCTCTTATTATCTTAATTACTTGATCCTACTTACTTTATTTTCTTCTTTATGATTTTCAAGTTGGTTATAACATTTTCTTCCATCAATTCCCACATCTTATCTACCCTTGCTAGAATCTCAGCGACAAAATTTTGTATTGGTAGAGGTTTTGTGTGAAATCAACTCATGAAGAGCTATCTTGTTTTCTTGATCATAAATATGGATATCCCTTCTATGAAATAGTTGGTACTAGTTATATTTCTTGACATTTTTTCTTTTGTACAACTCTCCTTCTTCTTTTTCCACTTATTAAATTAGCCTTTGTATCTAATGGACTCTCAACTCTAATAACTTTCCTAAGGCATATATCCCAAGGGTCTCCCTCATCTTGTTACAAAGCCTATCTATGATGTGAAAAAGTTGCTTTTTTTGAGAAAAATCATGGCCTAGGCATCTATGTAGTAGAGAATAGTATCTTCCCAAGGTTAGATCTAGGGATTCATGGTTTACTTGATTTCATCCTTGGATTTTTTTTTTCAATTTGCACACTCTTGAATAGGTTTGGTATTTTTCATTGAAGAGATCAAGCATTGTGGACCATCAGTGAATTGAATTTGATTTCAATGGTCTATAGCAAATTGTAGCTTCTTCTATTAGTGTCCTAGGGAAGAGCTTAAGCTTATGCCACTAACTTTAGATATTTTTTAAGACACAAGTATCATGGAAGGCTTATTAATGATGTTGTGGATCAAAATTATAGTCTCCCTCAAATTTAGAAATGTTATTCATATTAAGTCATTTGATGCAATTTTTCCTTTGATTCCTATGGGGTATTTTAACTACCTCCCTAATCTATATCATACTTCTAGTAGCCAATAAGGGTTCATCATCATCAAACATATCATGGTGATAATCTCCTTCTATTTGTCTAATTATGAGGATCTCGTCTATGCTATATTTGATACCTTGTATATTGTCTTTGATTTCCATTTCTATCTCTATTGTGATCCCTTAGTAGAGGACTATCTCCATACCTATGTTCATCTTCGTTAGAACTAGACATTGAAGAGGAAGAGGAAGATGACAAACTGGTAGAATCACCATGGCTCCTATCTCTTCCCTTATGGTCCCTTAATCCATCTCTTCTAGGTTTTGAGGAGGTCCTAGGCCTTAAGGCCTTTCTTTTTCTAGGACATACTTCATCCTCTCTAGGATTTTTTTCATTATTTGAATGTAGTAAGGGTCTAAATGAGCATATGAGACCCTTGCTTGCAATGTTTCACTCTAATTCTCTTCAATATAGATCCTTTAATTTCTCCTACTAGTGTCCTCATCATATGATGGATTATTGATCCTATGTGAAGGAAATATGTTTTCAATTAATAATGTGTGTGACTTAAAATATTAATTTTTTTAAAAGATAAATCATTAATGCTTTACATTGATCATTTATAATATAACCAATCTAGATCACTAGCACCATCCACGATAATGGTGCCAATAATGAGTGGTAGATATCCCTTATATCCAACCATACGAATCACAAGAGTTCACATGTAATCTGGTTAAATTCTATGAATGGGACTAGTGTGATATCTAGAGTTTTTAGCATTGATCACAAATTGTTATCTTCTCACTTGGACTAGTGGTGGCTTTATCAAGTATGGTTTAGTCCAAAGTCAAGCATATGATTATTGATGTTATGCAACCATTAAACTAATTGAATAATAATATAGAAATTAATGAATTAATTAATTAATAGTGAAATAAAATCCTAAAATATCCTAAGGACAATGGGTGCCTATTCCTAGCTCATCATACACATCCTGAACTCACATACCCATTGCTAGGATTACCAAGTGAATACATGTTTACACTCGAAACTAGTCGTGCTCATTTCATCTATTGATTAACATGCATAAAAATGTAAACATTAACTATGTACATCAAAAGCAAATTGCATTAAAAGTAAATCTATTCTAAGTCACAGAGTTGTAATGAATATGAATCTATCTCAATCTTATTGCCATTCATGGAATATGCCCTAGTACAATGCCACTCAAATAATACATCATACAATTAACTCAAATCCATACTACAAGCACTCACTGACTATTTTCTAAGATTATGGGATAAAACTACAAGAGCTTGGCTATACTATTGACCAAATGGTATCCAATACATAGTAGGTGCTCACATATTTATATATTTTGGGTGACAGATAATCAATGCATATGCATCAATAATCTAAGATCTATTGATGGGGATGCATTACTGTGGCTTTAACAACACATATGCACCAACATATCTAAGATGCATTGGTAGGGATGTGTCAATGAGACTACATTAGTGGGGATGCATTGACAAAGTTACCCAACATATGGTGTTTTATCAATGAGTGATGAGTCACGGTCTACCAGGCCTCGATATCAGGTACACACTATCGTGTATGCGATATCATAGCCTAGATATGATATTGTATACATGATATTGTGATTCTTTTGTTAGCCTATAAATACAACACTCAGGTGCAAAGTGAAGAGAGGGGAGTTAGATCATTAGAGAGCTAGGAGTTCTTTTCTCTTAGTAGTTTAGTTTTCAGTTATTCTTAGTGCATGCATGTAGTATGATGCTTGTGATTATACGAAACCTTTGTTCAAGTGTGACGTACTTGGACATGCACATGATCAGCAATAAAGATCAAGATTACTCCATTGTAGCATTCACTTAACTTTTAATTATTTTAATTATTAATTATTTATTAATATTTTCTTAGTTAATATTTCTTTCATTACCATTTACTATTCCTGTTGTTAACACGGAATGAGTACACCTTACTCACAAACATTTAGGTGTAACTACATGGTAACCCAGTAGTGTATCAAGGAGTGCTTCGAGTGATGTGTGCTTGGTAATCCCAGAAGTAGTACAAAAGGTCTAAGATGCATACAAATGATTAGGGATGGATGCTCATCGCACTTAGGCTAGCTTAGATCTTTATTTCCTATTTCCCATTAGCTTAATTAAGTTATCTCTTATTGTCCTTAGGAGTAGCATAGTAGTAGGGATCACATCATACACCTCACTCTAGACTAAACCATATGTGACAAAGCAAATACTAGTCCAAGTGGGAAGACAACAAATTGCAATCAACGTATAACTATCTAGGTGCCACAACTAGTCTATTCGTGGAGTTCGACTGGATCACGCGTACATGCCCGTATTCATATGGTTGAGTGTAGGGGTACCTTGTCACTCATCATTGGTGCTACTGTCAAGGATGGTGGTACTTATCTAGATCAATTATATCATACAAGGTCACTATAACAAAGAAATTAAATCCAATTAAGTCACACACCATTCACGATAATGTCTCTTTCACAAGATAGCGATAATGTAACATCTAGCGAGGTAATTCATTGGAGAACCAACAAAATTTATGATGAATAAGAAGTTTGGAGTACTCAATCTTATGCAAAAGTTTCATATGTTCATAGATACCCCAATGATACTCAAGAACCTTTGTCATCCAACTCAAACACCTCTAGTGAGGATGGGACATCCCCTAGAATGATAGGGCTCATAAGGCCTAGGACCTTCTCAATGGATAGCAAGAATACATTAGGGGATGATTGGGAGACTTACAAAAGTCATGAAGAGTCTTCCAGTTCCCTCTCTTTCTCTACTCTTTCAATGTTGGGTTGTTGCACGGATGACTATTCCTTAAGGGGTTGGTGTAGAAATAAAAATTGAATTCACGGGAAAAATCAGGAACGCCAACATGAACATAGACAACATTGTTCCAAATCACAAACTCACAACCTATTTAGTGATGATGAACCCTTGCTAGCCACTAAGAGCCTAATGCATATAACAGAGGCCATTTAGATATCCCATAGGCATTGCAAGGAAAGCCCTCTACCCAGGCTTGATTTAAAAAACTTTCCAAAGTTCTTAGGAGGCTATGATTTAGATTTTCAACATCATTTGCAAGCCTTCTATGATGCCTATGTATGGAACAATATTAAGAATGGGTGGCAAAGGCTTAAGCTCTTCCCTATGACACTCATTGGCCAAGAAAAAGTGTGGTATAGGTCTTTAAAACCAAATTAAATTTGTTGTTGGCCTACAATGGTAAACTTCTTCAACAAAAGATATCAAACCTGTGCAAGAGTGTTGGCCTTGAGAGAAAAATCCAAGAGTGGAAATAAGGGCAACATGAACCCTTGGACATGGCCCTAGAAAGATATTACCCTTTGTTAAGCAAATGCCCAGGTCATGGGTTCTCCAAGGAAAGGATAATTTATCATATCATGGATGGGCTCCATAATGAAATAAGGGAGACCCTAGGGATGTATTCCCTAGGTCAACTATATGAACTATGAACCCATCAATTCCAAGAGCTTATTAAGTAGGTAGAAAAAGAAGAATGAGAAATAGCCAACTGGGAGAATGTTAAAAAATCTCAATAGGACCAAACTCTTGAAATAACAGAGGTCCATAATCATGAAAAGGAGAAATCAACTCCCCTTGAGGAGGTGAAACCATCCCCACCTTTGCCAATACTAAAATCACTAGATGAAATTAAGGCAAAGATCAACAAGATGATGGAGTAGATACATAAAAAATGTGAAGAATATGCAGACATTATTAGATGGAGATCCACACAAGATAACTTTGATGACCAAAACAAATAGAAGATACCAAAGCTAAAAATAGGATAGAACACCATTTGACAATTAGAAAGAAGGGCTAGAGAAAATAAGGATAGGGGCTCAACTGCAAATCATAAGTATCAATGCAATGTTTGTCTGTACAATCATTCAAAAGGCTAATGCCCAATCTTGTCACATCTACATGAGCATCGGGAAAGAATGTTACATCTAGATTTAGTATAGAAGTGTTGTGCTCAACCATAGTGGCAAAACCTCTAATCGTGGGGGAGACCATTGCCAAACTGGCCACACCCTTTATATTACTCGAAACCAAGTGCTTATTACATTCAACACCCTATTTCTCCAAATGGATCAACATCCTCTACTTCACCTCATTGTTATCACTCTCCTGAGTATCGTCAACCCATGTCCTCTCCTATGAGATCACCATCTCATGTTCCTTACACTCCTCCTTCCTCTCCTTCTACATTGTCACTAGTTGTACCAGAAGGTTTTGCACCATAGCACCAACCAATGAACATTACTTGTGATGCTACTGTCAACAGCAATGGGAGTCCTTCACAATGTTGGAAGCATCCTTTCTTTAGGCATGGTCATAGAAAGAGACAATACAGCTCTAAAACTACTGCATCCTCCAATTTAACTCAAGCCCAACACCATGATGCACCTTCCTCTTCAAACTCAACACCTTCTGTTGCCTTATCTAGGCCACCAATTAATACTCCAACAACCATGTAGCCCAATGAATATAACAACATGAGGAGACATATTGATCCTTGCATACCATCTTATGGTTACGGGTGCCATAGTGAGTCAACGTCTTATCACATGACCACATCTTATAATCTACTTCACTATTCCTACTTTAATCAAATGTGTGAACCCCACTTTAGGTACATTCCTACCACTATAGCAAAAGACACCCAATGGTTTGGATATGACCAGACCCCAATACTTCCAACATGCATGGATCCTAACTTTCCATTTATTAATTCTCACCATGATTAAAGGTTTAGTCATGGGGGATATCCCCCATTCTAACAAGTAGAATTAGTAAATGTTTTTCCTTTTCTTTGGTTTTAAAATTTGTTGTTTTTCAATTTTTTGTTTTCTAATTTCTTGTTTCCTAATTTGTCATTTTATCTTTTGGTGGGTAATCTCATTTGTGAATAAAATACTCATGTAACCAGTTGGTTAAGGAATTGTTCTATGTTATCGAGTCACAAGTGATTAATTATTTGGATAGTGAGCCCACAACATCCACCCACCCATTCTATTAATAAGAGGATCTTGCTATGTGTATGATGATATTCTTGTTATCATCAAAACTTAAAGTAACTTTGTACTCATTATGGCTAGAGTGAAGAGTGATGGACTAAGAGGGAATGGCAAGGTTGTGACATCAAGGGGATTTGTGGATTCTCTATGGTGACATCTATTTTTGCTATCATGTAGCCTAATTATACTAAGATCCTTGTAGATATAACAAACAATGGAAGTAAGAGTTGTAATAAAGGCACTCAATAAAACAACTCAATGCTATTCTGAGGGGTCCCACTAGAAATATATGCAACCATGCTTGAAGGTTGGTGGTTTCTCTAGATCACCTTTGGGAAAGACCAAGTGCAAAAGCAACTATAAGAAGAAGAAGAAAAGAAAGAAGAGCAGTAGAAAAGAAAAGCACAAGAAAAACATACCAAAAACAAATTCAAATCACTCCTCCCTTGTGCAAAATTCCAAGTGATCATACACCTTGCTATCATGATTCTCTTATGGTTGTGTATCATTGGGATGAAACAATGTGATATCACTGATTAGAGGTATGGACTTGGTTTTGATCTTAGATCGAAAGGCTAATGGTACTTTAATCACACACAACACTTAAGGATTCATTGTGCCCAGGGTAAGTTACCTCATGTCTTGATCTCTATAATCCCTTCTACAATTCATCTCATCTCATGATCTAGGTACTTCTAACTTGTGTCTTATGTGGCATATAATTCATACCTCATAGCGGTGGTACTTAACATGTGTGTGTTTTGTTACATAGGTGTGGGTTGCATTTAACCCTTCTAGTGCCTACAAACATTTTAAGGTGTGGTTACACAATGGCATGATAAGTTAGAACCTACTTTGGGGAAGATCCACTTGTGTGAATTTTGTAATTTGTACTTGTTACATACCACCACATCATTTTATACCCTCCGAATACTCTATTGCCAAATCTATTCTTTCTTTTGTTATCATTTTAATTGAACATTTCCTAGAACCATTACATGTCCTTTTTTCTCATCCTTTTCAAAGAACTTCATTGTATGACTCCACTTCATTACACTTTTAGTGCCTCCATTCCCACTTGCCATTACCCCAGACCTTCTGAATCTACCTCAAATCCTTCAATTTTGGCCATAAAACTTGAACAATCATCAACTCTACTAAGTACCCTATCTTGGTTGGGATGTGATATTGGGTGCCTAGTATTGGGTCTGATGTGATATTGGGTACACGCTATCACGTATGTGATATTGCATCCATAAAAAGTATATAAAGGGGGACCCTTGCACACTACACACGTCATTTTTAATAGTTGACATGGGGGAGTTGTTCAAATTTTCTTCCATGATTTTTAGAGTTTTGCAAGTCTAAATTCAACTTCTAATATTTCTCTTTCTGATATTCTGATTTCTTTTCCAATTGAACCTAATTAAACCCAAAGTGTTCAACTTAGTTTTGGGGGAGGGTACAGTAGAACTTGCACATAATTTTTTTGAAATTTGCTATCACTTGAAGGATATCATAAGGGTAAGTACTATCAGAAATTCATGCCAAACTAATTTTCTTCCTTCACCCAAGTCATCTAAGTTATTATATGTGCCTCCTAAATAGATTAGTCCTAACATTAAACTTTTAGGGTAACTTCCCTGAAACATTTCTAGCTCTAGAATCACACTAAGCAAAGAATTAAACATTATTAAAGGAAATTAGTAAGGTATAAGATAACCAAATTTCTTTAAATAACCTTACTAACAATTGGTCCTTGTGTGATTATAGATGACCCCTAAAAGAGGATAGCAAGGAGGACCTTCTCAAGGTGCAACTAAATGCCTAAGAAGAGGTAGAGGTCAAGGACCTCATGCAAAACAGGTAGAGTAGGAGGCAAAATCATTCAGCATCCATCAGCAAACTCCTGCCATTGCATAATCTAGCCAAGCAGAAGGTGGATAGATTAGGGTACCAAAACAAGAACAACACCTCATGTTATCCCTAGAATGTGTTCAAGCCATTTGGGAAAAGTCCACATCCTCTACGGTGATTGTGGAACTTAATTTTGGGCCTTTTACTGAATTCGCCCCTAAACTAATCAAGGATCTACTTAAGGGATATCCACTATGCCCTATCCTCTTGGAGAGTGAAGAATGGTATTTGGGTAAAACATATCAATTTTGGCACAATAACGAAGAGGGCATCACCATTGATATTGGTGGAATTTCAGTAGATTTCTCCACCATAAACATTAAGATGGTTTAAAGAACAAAAGATAGGAAAGTTCACACTTCCCTTTCCATGTCTAATTAGGAAGTTGTGCTAGCATGCTAGAATTCTAAGGTACACCAATGATGTCCTCAAAAAAACTCAAAATGCTTCATATGCTAAATTACTCAAGCCACCAACACCAAGAAAAGATGTTGGTGAGATGTTGGAGCTTGAACAGGAATAGATGGTTGGGCCCACTACACCTCAAATGGTAGGGCCTAGCTAACTTCTAGATAAAAGGCCTAGCCAACAACAAGAAGTAGGGCCTAGCACACAGCCCATAAGATAGCAAGATCAGAAACTACCACCACCACCATAAGATTACCAACTGTCAATGAGCCATCTCAGGGCAATCACTAAGACGGTCAGTTGGGGGAGTAGAGACAAGGCCAATCTCTTCAAGGTGATTAATGATGCTATATGACCCATCATATCAATTGATCCTACAAGGGGTGAAGTCTCAATCCAATTAGGAGGAGGGGAATCACATTGGTCACAACAGATCTCTAGAAATGCTGCATCATTCCAAGCACAATTAGAAACTAGTGAAGGTGCCATAGTGGTGGTCATGCAACACTAGGATGCATTTGAAGTAGTAGAGGTGGTCATAGATCACATCAAAGAATTTTTTAACATCCCAATTGTGCCACTAGTAGATTTCACAGGAGCATGTGATGCTCAAGTTCTAGCTGATACCTCAATGACTCCTACAGAACATGAGGATGCTTTGGATCGCCTGCTGCAAATAGGACAAGTTATGACATCCTTTTTTGACATTCCCCAAGATGTCATAGTGGCACAATCAAACCTCATTTCTACTAAATGGAAGTTGATCATGGCTAAGGTTAGGGTCGAACATGTAGAAGATGAGTTGCAGAGACTTCAAGAAAAGTTTGTTTCCCTACAAATTGAATAGCAGGATTCGTCCCAATTTGTTGCAGCCAATTAGTTAGAATCCTTTAGGATAGAGCAATTGAATAAATTGTTAATGAATAATCAAAAGGTGGTGATGGAGAAAGAGAGGGCTGATTGGGATGCTTCAAAAGCACAAGCTCAAACATGTGAACATGTTAAAGCTCTCAAGGCCTTACAAGGAGAAAATAAACTCCTTGCTACCGAAAATACTTAGTTGATGATAGTTGAAAAATAGAAGAACATTCTTGAAGAATTTTTCCAAAAAATGCAAAAACAATTAATAAGAGTCAACCAAGATATAAATCCCTTAGCTAGAGAAAATAGAACCCTCTCGATGGAGGAGGTATGCGCCATCCGACAGAAGACAACCATTGAAATAAGCACATGGCAAAATGAGGCTAAGAAGCATAAAAGATTAAAGGAGCACTTATTCAACTAGGTGGCCATGTACAAGGGAATCATTGAGAAGGAACTTCAAATGGCCAAGGCACATATCAACTCCGTCATTGCTCAAAATACTAATTGGTAGGTGATTCTGGATACTTATGCCCTTGCCCATCAGGCAGACTTAAAAAGCTGGGACATGCAGATTCAAGATCTCAAAGAATACATGGAGTTGGAAAATCTATGATACACCAACTTGGCCATGTTAATAGTAGGGCACCCAATAATTGAGCTAAAGAAGTAGGTAGCTACCACCTATGTTAAATATGAGATAGAGTTTGTGGAACATAAGAAGACATTGCAAAAATTAGAGGTGGGAAACTCTAAATTGGAGGTGGTAAAGGCTAGCTACCAAGGTCAAAAATATGTAGTAGAAAATTTGGCTTGACAACTTACAAATTACTAGGAACTCAAAGACAAAGCTAAAGCCTATGAAGAGGAACAATGACTATTTGCGACATTGTATGTCAAGGCCAATCAAATGTTCTCGCAATTGTCATGTTTGTGGGAAGTGTTAGCTCCATCAAACATTAGAACATTAGCATGGATAGCTTATGATCCTTAGATAAAAGAGGAGAAACTTCAAGCACTTCTTCAAAGGTATCAATTTCAAAATCCTAGAGCTCAGGATAAAGGAAAGATGCCCACGGAGGAGCCACCACCACCAGGAACAACATGAGTTCCACGAGTTTTGTATTTTGTATTAGTGTCCAAATTTTGTTTAGTCCCATATTATAGCATGAAATAGTCCATGGTCAATCAATATTCCCATACCCATCCATTGTTTGTAATCGAATGAACTTGTTCCTTATTTTTTTTGACTCGAGGATGAGTTTTTATTTAGTCATGAATGTATGATGAGTCATATCCTACCAGGCCTCGATATTGGGTACGCGCTATCATGTATGTGATATTGCAGCCTGGATATGATATCATATACATGATATCGTGATTCCTATGTTAGCCTATAAATATAGCACTCAGGAACATAGTGAAGAAAGGGGAGTTAGATCATTAGAGAATTAGGAATTCTTTTTTCTTGGTAGTTTAGTTTTCATTTATTTTTAGTGCATTCCCATAGTATGATGCTTGTGATTGTATGGAACCTTTTTTTGAGTGTGACGTACTTGGACATACACATGATCAACAATAAATATTGAGATTACTCCATCATTACAACATTCACTTAGCTTTTAATTATTTTACTTATTGATCATTAATTACTATTTTCTTAGTTAACATTTCTTTCATTGTCACTTACTATTCCTGTTGTTGATGCAGAATGAGTACACCTTAATCATGAACATTTAAGTGTAACTATGTGGTAACCCAGTAGCGTATTGATGAGTGCTTTGAGTGATATGCACTTGGTAATCCCAAAAGTAGTACACGAGGTCCAAGATATGTATAGATGATTAGGGATGGATGCTCATCGCATTTAGGCTAGCTTAGACCTTATTTTATATTGTCCATTAGCTTAATCAAGTTATCTCTTATTGTCCTTAGGAGTATCATATTAGTAGGGATTACATCATACACCTCACTTTAGACTAAACCATATGTGAAAAAGAAAATACTAGTCCAAGTGGGAACACAATGAACTGTGATCAATGTATAATTGTCTAGGTGCCACAACTAGTCCATTTGCAGAGTTCGACCAGATCATGCGCACATGCTTGTATTTGTATGGTTGAGTGTAGAGGTACCTCATTGCTCATCAATGAGTAAACAAGGAGAAAGGAAACAAAGAAAAAAAATAAAGAAGAGAGGCTTCATGGTGAGGGCAATGATAACATTGAACTAGATTATATATAATTTATATAAAAGGTGGGTGAGAGTGTATGGCTAATGAGTCTTCCTTAGACAAGTTGCATTGATGAACATGAATCGACATAGCCTTGTTGACATATCCCTATCATCTCATGATTGGATGCAATGACATTACTGCAGGTAGTGGCTATATAAATGTAGCCACCACTCACATTTATGATACTTAGAATTGGTAGTGCAGTGAAGTTATTGTAGTTTCTTTTCTCCATAGTTAGAATATTTCCCTCTAAGTTCTTGTAGTGTGAATTTAAGAGATTGTACAGTGCTTTATTCAAATGCCTAGTACCTAAATTCATGGGCATAAATGATAATAAAGTCAAGATTTCCTACATTCATTGCAACACTTAGATTATTTTACTTTTTAATTTCAACATTTTACTCTTAATGCAATTCCCATTTATGGCCTTGAATAATTAATATAATTATTCATAAATACATAAGTATGACCACTTCAAGCATGAAGTATTGCACTTAGTAATCCTAGCAGTGGACATTAGTACACCGAGTAATAACCACTTTGTAATCCAAGAGCTTTGATACTAGTTTGGGATGTGTATAGTAAGTGGGAATGGCTACTTTAGGTTAGGACAGTTAGTTACTACACTAGATGATTAGTTAGATAATTAAGTATTAAATTTCCATTCAGTCATATAGCCATTAGGATCAAAAATATATGAAAATACTTATATAAATATACATCATGTGCCTTAACTCATATTTAACTATGTATATTGATAACACAAGTGTGAGTTAGGAAGACAATGATCATACAACTCCATGATTCACTGTTTAGTACTATAGGCAACTTATGAAACTAAGTCTAAAGAATTCAACCAGATTACTAGTGAACGCTTGTGATTCATATGGTTGGGTGTAGGGGATACCCACTACTCATCATTTTCACCATTGCTAAGGACTTAGTTTAGCTAAGTATGTTGATTAGTAATAAACTATGAATTTATATAAAGATGTTGTAAAGATCAAATAGCAATGACCCATTATTATTTAATAAGGGAAATAGTTAAATGATTAAAATATCAAAAGCATACTATTTTTATATATAACTAACATGACTTCTTCTCACGAGAATGAATCTCCACCACACATAGGAGAATCAAATCAATGATAGAAAAAACCAAAGAAGCCCTAGAAACTTAGAGTTATTTATGCCCATCTAGATACTTATAATCTAGTTTTCACTTTCATACTTCATTAATATGAATAGATACATTAGAGGAACATGGAAGGCAACATAGTATTGCCTCTCAATCAAGCTATTCTTGTCATGTTGATGATCAATCTCATCAAATTTGACATCACATCACTTAATGCAAAATATGAAATCTTAGACCACACCTATAGGAACTATTAGCCTACAAATGTCCATTGTAAGAAAGATTGGCACATGGAAGCATGATATGAGAACTCTAAGAGTAAAAGGATCCCAACATCATTATTCTTGTGGTAGCATAAAGAGGGTGAAGATTTATTTTCTGACCAATCCCAATATATAGATTCTTGTTTTTTCTTTGAGAAGGACACTGTTCACCAATGGTTCTAATCAACATTGGAAAACCCTGGTGATGGGAAGCTAGGATCTCAAGACCAAGTAACCTCAAAGGATAGAAATTTTAGTCATTTTTCTAAAGACAAGGAGAATGATAAGGATTAGGAAAAAGAGAAAAAGAAGGATTAGGATAGGGTTGGAAGGAGAATAACTAGTACGCACCATTCTTGTAGTTCTCCTTCTTCACTCTTGTCATCCTCTTTACCATCCAACTTTGATAAGAGGAGCCAAGATGATCGAGACAGAAGGAGCCGCTAGGACTAGAAAAAGATAAATAATAGGATAAAGATGAATGGAAATCCCATCGAGATGATCATGATCAAAGGTAGAGACAACCACAAGGGGAAGAGAAGCACCATCAAGAGCGAAGACACAACAAAACTTATTATAGGCATCATAGCCATGAAAAGGGCCCACTATGAACGAAACGACTATGATGAGTGATGAGTGGTAGGGTATCCCAACACTCCACCATACAAGTCACGAGTGCATGCATGTGACCAAATCGTAATCCATGAATGGACAATGTAAGTATGCAAGGAGTTAATAGTAGGTTTGTGATCATTATTTTCCCACTTTGAGTTAGTGAAGTTCAAGTATATGGCTAACTCTTAGTGAAGCATATGATATGTTAATGTTGTTGGGATCATAGTACTCCTAGTTGCAAACATAATGAAAGTGAAATTAAAATCTAAGTCTAATTAATGGTAGGAATGTAAATCTACTCTAGCCTATAGCGATGAGCATCTAGTCCTAGCTTGTTGTAAACATCTTAGGCTTATGTAACTATTACTATAATTACCAAATAAGTTCACTACTAAGGAAATCAAGTGAAACCACTACTGATTACCAAACAATTACACTTAACACTTGAAATTAGTCATATTTATCCCACTTAACTAATGAACATGAATAGTAAAGTACTTGGGAATTGTAAAGAGCTAAGCCAAGTAAACATAAAAATTAAACTAAGAAATTAGCTAGGTAAAACAAAAGAACTAAGTGGATGTTGCAATGATGAAAAATAATCTCAATCTTTATTGTTGATCATGAATTATTTCCAAGTACAACCCATTTGAATAAATATTCTAGACAACTGCTAAACACCACATTGTAGGCATTCACTTTCTATCCCTAACTATAGAAATAAACTACAAGAGTCTTGCTAAGGATGTAATGAAGTTGCTATTGTTGGTGTGACAAAGTGTTGATATTTATAGATCCTGAGACATTAGATCAATGATGATGTAGGATGAGCTATGATATTATAGATGCAATATTGTGCTTGCAAAAAATTGGTTTTATCATACTCCCACAACTAACTGAAAACCTATCCTCAAGTTAAAACAAAATGAGGATAGATTCCCTTACAAAATTAGGAGGCAGACTTAAATTTGTCATGACTAACTATATACATGACTCTCAATGGCTTTGAGTGATGTTTTTACAAAATTATCATGCATGGTATGATGGACACATTTAACAATAATAAGACAAGATAAAATAAAAAAATAGCCTAATGTAGCCTTCATGTCCCTGGTGATGGAGGCTCTTCCATCAACTTCTTTCCCTTATCATTAGGCTTATGAAATTGATATTAGTTTAGGAGTTCCTGAACCTTTTCTTATTCTAATCAAGGATCACACATTGTCCATGCAAATTTAGTGATGTTGGATGGTCTTAATACATTCCATAGACATGGTAGTTGCAAGGACATCTTATTAGCTTTCATGTACCATGCCATAAATTGCCTTCTTTCCTATTCAAAAGCTCTGGCCACCATTCGTAGTTCATGGTAATTTATCATTTGATGTGCCAGGTTTGTTGTAACATTTTTTGATCCTTGGTAGTTGGCCTTGATGATTTTAAGTTCATAGTTTGCAACATGTAGTTTCTACTAGGCATCCTTTCAATCTATAAACTCCCTTTCGTACATTATGTAAACTACCATTGCCTATTGCTCAAACTCATTTTATAGCCTCCTTGTTGTTAACATGGCTAAGTTAGCATATTGAAGGTTGGATAACCCCATGTACTCTATTAGATCTTCCCTCTATAGGTCTTTATTTTTTACTTTTGCCTGGTGGACATGGGTAAGGTTGTCCAGAATAATCTACCAATTACGTATGTGAGCTATGATCAAATTGATCTTGGCTTTCATCATTTTGATCTATTTTTCATTAATCTACTTATACATGCCCACTTGATCCTTGAAGTGTTCTTTGAAATTCTTAATATATGTCAACCATGTATTGTTTGCTCAAGATTTTTATTTTATTCTTTCAATGTATTGAGGGCTTTGGTGTATGCATATGTTTGTGCTTTGGCTATTGATGTGTTCCACGCAACCTTTTCTTTTTCCATCTCCACTTGGATATCCTTTGTTATTAGCTATCTAACCTTATCAATTCTAGAGGATTCTAGCTAGTCTAAGACTACATACTATGTAGGATCTCATCTTTCTACTTTTAGAGCTACTAATTTAGCCTATAGCCTTTGCACCTAGTTCTTTGCATGTTCTACCATTGTTTTAGCCATGACCAACTTTTCTTTTGTGGCTATGAGATGAGACTGCACTATAGAGATATCACTAGGGATATCAAAGAGATTTTTCATAACTTGGCCTATCTATAGTAGTTGATCAAGGATGTCTTCATATTCTGGTGAGTTCATGGAGGTTCTAGCTAACATTTACACATATCTAGCTTTAGAAATATCAATTGGTGGCATAATGGAAACATTAAAGGACTTTTTGATGTGATTAGTAATAACATCTACTACTCCTACTGCATCCTAGTATTGCATGACCACTACTATGGTGCCTTATCCTATTTCTAACATCCCCTAAAATGATGCATCATTCCCTAATATCTATTGTGCCCAGTCATCATCTCCTATCACCTATAAAGATACCTACCCACTAGCAAATCTTGTGGACATCATAGGCCTTATGGAGTTGTCTCTTATACAATACAATAGAACCATCCCTTGGTCCCCAACTTATGATTTCCACAATTGTTTACATGTGTCTCATCAAAGATCTATAGTCCTATTATGGTGGTGAAGCTTGTTGTTCAAGTCTATCACTAGTAAGTGTTGATCCATTGGGTGTTGCTTATTGCTATTGCCTAGTTGCTAGAATGTTATCCATAGGTGTAGAACCTGATGCTCCCTTAATACCTATTGGCTTCTCTAGTTGATCCTTATTAGGTAGGATTGTCTTAGACATCTCTACATAAGGTGCATTCTAGGCTTTCCTTAGAACATCATTTATGTAGCCTAGGATCCCTGCTTGTTTTCATAACTTTTTGATTATGCAAGCGAATGGCAATGTAAGTTTCCCTGCTTCTTCTCTTTGAACCTTCTTTAGATCTCTAGGAAGAGAAAATGGGCTATGTTGGCATTGAATTTTCCCATCAGGATTGGACTTCCTCTTACTGCATAAGTAGAGATCTTATTGAGTCTTTTAGTTGGGAACAAATGATAGGCTCCAATCTTGTAATAAATTTTCTCCTAAGTAGTTAACTTGTTGTAATCCTTGCCCTCTTTCCTATAGGCTCTTTATAATCATAACTTCTTTGCATTTATGTCAAACCTTTTGTATATCTACACTACCTTGGCTCCAACATTTGGAATGTTGAGTGCCTTGGTGATTGCTTCAATAGAATACAACACTTAGACTCCTTCAATCTTTACTATTGCATCATCTTTCTTATTTCTCCAAAACTAATACATCTCTCCTAGGTACCATTTAGGATTGCTTGACAAGGTTGGCCATAAGGGAAAGGCTTGTAGTTGTGTTTTGATATATTCAGGAGAAAACTCCATGAATGGTCCAAAATTTAATTGCATAATGACTATGGACATGATGAATTTTTCTTGGATTACCTAGAGGCATTCTATTGATAACATGAGGTGCTATCCTTGTTTAGGACTTGGTGGTGCCTTTGCCTCAACTTGTGTGGATTGTTCCATAGCAAGGGTTTATTGATGGATATTGAAGGATTAGGCCTCTTGCTTTGCATGTTTTTCTTATGGAGCTTGTTCTTGTGTTTTCCCTCTTCCTCAGCCTCTTGATCTCTTACTTGCCAACTATGAGTGTCCCTCTACTATGGGTCTCTTTCGAGTCATCTACAATCATTAAGAATTCAAGATTATCAAAGGATGTTGAATAGGTTTCTAACAGTTCATAATCCTTTCTCGAATCTTTAGTTTGATCTAATTTTTATCCTTATTATTAGTTATGACCCTTGATGAAGCATTAAAGTGTCACGTTTATGGACCCTCATTGATGTGGCCTTATCGATAAGCCCCCATCGACGTGATCCCATCTACGTGGTGTTGCCCCATTGATGGATCCATGTCGATGTAGCATTTGCTATGTTTATCGCACCCTGTCGACATAACTTCATAATGAAGTCTATAAATACACACCCACTAGCCATTTTTATGAGAGGTCAAGTCATAGTTGCAGTTTTGTCATTTGAGTGTTAGAATATTTCTTTGAGTGTTCATAGTAGGAGTAAGAAAGTGTACAGATCTTTATTTGAGCACTAGTGTACCTAAGCACACCAATGTGATTGGCAATAAAGATGAGTCTTTTGATCAAACCTTGCAGCACTTGGAATAGATTAATGATTCATTTATGTATTTCTTGTTTTCATTAATTATGTAATTAATTAAGCTAAATTATACTTCAAGTGATTAGTTAATTAATTAAGCTAAATAGATTAAACACATAAGTACAATTGCTTCTAGCATAAACATGTATCTTTTTGGTAATCCCAATAGCATTATTGCTTGGTTTTCCCAGTAGCATAGTGCTTGGTAATTCTAGTAGTGGATACGTGGGTTCAAGCTGTGTATGAAAAGTGGGAATAGATGCTTATGTTAGGACTAGTAAGAGACTAGTTAATTAGTTATTAAATTACTTCATTTCTCTATTTCAAGCACTAGGACTATAAAACATAAAATAATAAAAATCAAATGCCTCAATTACACTTAACCATACTTTTATGCCTCAAAAGTGTAACTGATAAGACAATGAATGAATATTAAGGCAAGGTTTGCTTCCTAGAAGACTAGTGTACATGAAGACATAGAGTCCATGAAATTTGACTGGATTGCGTGTGAACACTTTTTGATTCATATGGTTGGACATAAGGGTACCTTGATCACTCATCATTGGCACCATTGTTGGAGACTCTTTGTTGAAATGTGTGCTATCTAGGTTTAGTGAACATCATTAACATTCTTGGATGAACCCTAAGGTCAAAAATCATTCTCACAAATAATATAATCACATAAGCACACTAACATTTTATTTGTGTTGCAAAATATCTTCTTCTCATAGGCATGACGATACCAAATCGCTAGTCCCTCAAGAATGAAAGGTGGTATATACTCATCTAGATGAGCATGTGCCTAACTTCACTTTCATCCTACATTAGGATGAATAGATATGATGGTGTGATATGGAAGGAAACATTATAATCCCTCTAGATCAATCTATGCCCATGATGCTACTTCAAACTCTTAAGAAGTTGGACATCCATGATCTTTAAGAGGAGTATGTTGGCATGATTATGACTACCAAGGCTACCATCCCACTAAAGCACAATGTAGGAGGGATCAACACCAGGAGAAGGATCATGAGTTTGTGAAGGGAAAATAGTTCACCAGCCCCTTATTCCTACTTAACCAAGATGACAATGAGGACCCTTCTTCTAGGGGCCCTCAACATGGAGATTCTCCATCCCTTGTTATTGGTGATGGGGATGCAACCCTGAATTTTTGCTTCACTAACCTAGGTTTAGGTAAATATGGTAGTCAAGGTAGGGGCTTGGACAAGCATCAAGAGGATAAGAAAACTAATGAACATGGCCATGATAATTGAAGAGAAGTTAGTAGATACCATGATGGTGGTAGTCACCTTCCTCTTGGCCCTTTTCATATGCATCTTGTTCTTTCTCTTCTAGTTTTAATAAATGCCACAAAATAATAATCATGATGGAGGTGAACAGTGGGACAATAATGATGATCGTCACCCATAATGGTTGAAGGGGTAGTAAAGGATGTCATCAAAATAATGATGATGATGAGCCTTTGTTAGAAACTTGAAGCATGTTAAATATTGTAGAGGCTATAAAAATTCCCACCAAGCATGTGAAGGATAGTTGGATTAGATGCCTTAATATGAATAATATTCCCAAATTTGATGGGGGATATATTTCTGATCCACAAACACATCTTCTTCTAGCTTTTCATGATGCCTATGCCTTACAAAATATTGAAAATGATTGGCAAAAACTAAAGCTATTTCCAAAGACACTCATCAAGGAAGCAGAAAGTTGGTACTAATCCTTGGAGCCAAAATCCATCCACAGGTGGAGTACAATGCTAGAGCTATTTAATGATAAGTATTAGACATACTCCAAAGTGTCTAATCTAAGAAGGCAAATCCAAGGATGAAAGCAAGGAAACCATGATCCCTTGGATGCTACCATGGGAAGATACTATTCTCTCATACATCGATACCTTGGCCATGGTTATTCTCAGCTAAAACAACTTCTCCATATCGTAGATGGATTTAGATCAAAAACAAGGAGAACTCTTGGGATCTATTTCCAAGGGAGACTATCAAAACTCAAAGCCCATCAGATCCAAAGGCTAATTGAGTAGGTAGCAAAAGAAAAAGGAGATATTTGAAAACATGAAAGTACAAAGGAATACAACATGGATCCTTTCATCAAAAAGAGGGAGGTCCAACTTTGTAACAATGAGAAGGAATTACCACTTGATGAGATAGTAACAAAAAGACCTTGTCAGTCTAAAATCTATGCTTGAAATTTTATATAAGGTGGATAAAATGTGGGATTCATTAAATGCAAAGTTTCAAACTGCTTTAAAAATCACTAAAGAATCAAGAGAGCAAGGTATTGATCATAATTGGAAGAGGTGAAAAGAAGCTAAATGTGCCTACCAAAGGGGTAAGGGAAAGATTGCTATAGTAGATGAAGTTGTAGAAACTGAATCAAATGATGATGGTGGGTGTAACATATGCTAATATGAACACCCTAAGGGATGTTGTTGTTACAACCAAAAACCTTGATTGATAGAATGGGAAAACCAAGGATCCTCAATGCAAGCAGTTCCCCAATCCCAAACCCCCAAGGCCTTCACATTGGGTGGGGGGTGGCAAGAGAGGGGAGGAAGACTTTCCAGTGTTAGAGGAAAACTCTCTAAGCTAGGGGGAAAGTTTCTATTATTGGGCGGAAACTTTCCAAGCTAGAGGGAGGGGGTGGGGGGTGGGGGAATGTTCTAATGCTAGTAAGAAACTTTCACATTGGGGGTAAACTTTCCAGGTTGAGGGGGAAGTTTCCAAGCTAGGGGAAATTTTCCAAGTAATTCATTTGGTCTCCACATTGAAGGGGAGAAATTTTTCAAACCCCCCATCCCTCCACATTGGGGGTAGATGAGATCTACCCTCCTTCATGTGTTTTCAACATAGAAAAATGCATACTCCTCATAAAACCCATTAAATTTCCTTTGTTGGCATTCCAAAAGGAATTTTTGACCATACCAAGCCCAAATATAGACACTAAGTGACTTTTTTTACTTGGGAAATGAGGATTTGACCACTTATGAGGCATTTCTTAGCCCCAAAAGTATAAAGTATGTGAAATTGCTCATTGTGGATCACAACTTTCACATTTACGATGAAGTTTTACCTTGGGCTTCATGGGGTGAAAGCTACATGATGAAGATTGGTTATAACATGTAAAATTTTATGGTGTTTCAATGGGGGAAAAGCTTTTTGATCATTTTTTATTATTTTCAAGAATGCATGTAGGCTTCCTAGGTTACTGGCATTAATTGCTAACATTTGATGTCAAAATTTGATTGTCTTAAGGTTGTTAAGGCATTTGTTGGACTTCCCCCATTTTTCCACACTAAGGCTTCCATGCTTAGTTTGGAAAATTTGGGGGAAAGCTTTTTGATCTTCTATGAAAACATTTGAGCATGCATGCACATTCACAAGGTTACCAATGTCACACACTATCATCTGACATTGAAATTCCACTATTTCGAAGGTCATAAGACATTTTCTTAAGGTTTTCCTTTCTTTTTCACATTGGAGCTTCCATGCTTAGCATGGAAAATTGCGGGGCGGGGGAAAGATTTTTTCTTATTATTTTTGGTCGATTTGGCCATGCACGAGTGCTCATAGGGTTGTCGATGTTGCCTATTGCTATTTAATGTTGAAATTTGACTATTTTAAGGGTCATAAGTCATTTATTGGGCTTCCCCCATTTTTCCATGTCAGGTCTTCCATGCTCCACATGGAAAATTTGGGTAAAAGCTTTTTTGATCATTTTTGGTTGATCTAGCCATGCATGAGTGCTCACAAGGTTGCTGGCATTGGCCATCAATGCTTGGGATCAAGATGTGGTCATTTTGTGGGATTTGAGAGGGTTTCTAGGCTTCCTCACTTTTTTCCATGCTAAGGGTAGAAAGCTCAACATGGAAGAGGTTCCACTTAGTGGACAAAGTCATATCTAGGCCAAATTAATAGTCAATCAACAATGCATGTCAACCCCCTGGGTTGTCAGTGTCAACAATCAATGTTGGGTGTCAAGATTTGATGGTTTGGAGGTTTCTAAGTTCCTCATGCAATCTTTCCCCTTTTTTCCACATTGGGAATGGTGGCACTAGCATGGATGAGAGGGGTATTATAGATTTGTACCATTTTAAACACATTTTGGGGCTTCCAGAAGCTCTAGAGGGTTCCAATAGGATCTAGGGATCACTGGGCATTAGGAAACAGTCATGAGGTCATCAATTTAGGTCATTTTTAGCTTCCCCCCATCTTTCCATGCTAAGGGTAAAAAGCTCAATGTGGAAGAAGTCTTCCCTAGCATGGAAAACACCAAATCCCATATTTCAACCAGTTTTGACTAGGTTTGGTGAGGTTTTGAGGTTTCCAAGGCTGGTCAAAGGGGTTCTAGGTCATGTGGGGCCCACTTGGAGGTCAAACTTATGCTAAATGAGTGTTGGGAGGCAAGAGTGGTTTTCACTCCCTTCTTTCACATTGGGCATTGTTGCCCCCAACATGGAAATCCATAGTACTTATCCATGCTCATGTTTTATTCAAATTTGAAAACCCAAGGTTGAAAAAGGTAAGTTTGAGTTCCTAAAAATAGAAAGATGTTGTAATGCTAATGAATTTGTAAAATGATAAACATGTTTCCACATTGGACATGGTATTCCCAATGTGGATGCATGGAGGTAAGGTTGTTGATGAGTGGCAAGGTACCCCTATGCCCAACCATATGAATCACAGAGTGTACTAGTCTTCTAGGAAGTGAATCTTACCTTAAGGTCAATTGTTGTTTTCCCAATTACACTTGTGATGTACACTGATATAACTAAGTGTAATTGAGGCATCCGATTTTTATCATTTCATGTTTTATAGTTTGGTGTTCAAATGTGAATAAAAGTAATTGGATGAACTAATTTAAATTAACTAATTAACTAGCATTTAACTAATCCTAATATAAACATCTAGTTCCACTTTCTATACACATCCTGAACCCATGTATCCACTGTTGGGTGACCAAGTGTTATGTTACTGGTCATACCAAGCAATAATGTTGTTAGGATTACCAAGTGAATACGTGTTACACTTGAACTAGTCATACTTATGTGTTTAATCTATCTTGCATAATTGCTTCATTAACTTAATTATTGGAAACATTTAATAAATAATTAAAAGTAATAAATAAATAATTGAAAATACTAAATGCATGAATAAAATATTTAATCTATTGAAATTGCTGCAAGGTTTATTAGAAAGCTTGTCTTTATTGCTATAGACACTATTGTGCTCAAGTACAACAATACTTGAATAAAGATCAATACACTTAACAACTCCTGTTTTAGGTTCTCAGGAGAAAATTTCTAACTTTCAAATGGAAAAACTACAAGAGCTTCACTACAACTAAAATCTCTCTTACCATAAATGCAGCTGGTGGGTGTGTATTTATAGTCGACCACAATCACTACATCGATGGGACCACATCGATGCATGATATGATGCATCAACTAGGCCTATCAACAAGACACCATTGACGAGGCCACATTGATGAGGTCTCATCGATGTAGCTGACAAAATTGCGACTTATCATACCCTCATGATTGAATGAAAACTTGTCCTCAAGTTCTTTATAAAATTGGGAAGGTATGGAATTATTAACTGGCCTTTCAAAAATAAAACAGACTAATTGACTTTAACAAAAAATGGAGTGCCTAAGTGTACAGATCAACACATTACAAAAAATGGTGGTGTTTAGGACACAAAATTAAACACCATGATAGGACTCTTCAAAATTAGATAGCACATTCCTTGATGGTCTAAAGTGTCATAGAGGAGATCAAATGATCCTAGGCAATGGTGGCTCCTAAGGTTTCAAGGGACCTTCACCAGGTTCATGCATAGGTGGTGGTCAAGGTGGTTGTGGTTGTTTAGCTACTGCTGCAACTTAACGCATGAGGTGAAAAGTATCCAGCAGTGCTTTCATTTTTTCCTTCTTACTTCTAGGATCATGCACTATCCATGCAACTTTACTAATATGGGTTGGAATACGCACATCCTAGAGACACCGGATTGCTGGAAATAACTCCTTTGCGTTGATGAACATTGTTTGCATTCAATGTCAAACACTTGAACTATATCCTTTAGCTCTTGGTCATCATTCATCCATTTGGCTAGGTTCTTAGTGATTGATCGTTGATCTTTGAACCATGCTCAAGCTTTTTCTTGGCATCTTTGTGGTGCTTAAACTTAATTGTGTATAACAGATATGGGCTAGCCACTTGCTTTTCTAACTTTGACAATGGTCATTTGGAAGTCATCATTGCTAGGTTTTTGTATCGAAGATTGGCCAACTCCATATATTCTATCCTTTCTTCAATTTATAACTCCTTTGAACATATCTCTACTTTCTTGTAGGCATTGATCCCATCAACGATGGGTTGCCAAAATTCTCTTCCCTATTGGAGTTGCTAGAGGGCTTCATTCATTTTTTCCTTCGCTATCTAAATTTGTTTTTCATTGACTTCCTTTTGCAAGCTAACCTAGTCTCTATAGTGATTCTTCACTTTTTTGAACTTGAGGACCTCATTTTTCTAGGCAGCAATCTCAATGGTAGAGTTTTGGCTCAAGGCATGCACTTCTTGTATTGATAGATTTGGTTTTTTATGGTCAATCTCCTTAATTTAGTGTTTAACTTGAAAAATTGCTCCTATTTTTTATGAATAAATTCCTACATTTGATCCTTCTAAACATCAACATTACACAGGCAATGATTTGGTGCGATTAGGATCTTGTTCTCCTAGTGCATCTATGCTAAGTCCTTCTAAATTGAGTACATTTTTTCTTTAGCTATGGCCTGGTTGAATATGGTTGTAATTACCTCCTTCTTAGCCTTATGGAATCGTTCTTGAAGCTATTTAAAAGCTTCATCTCTAGTTATTGTTGGGCTGATGATCGTAGGATCAGCAAGTCGGGCATGTAGCTCAGTAACCTTTGTGACCAAGCATTGATTTTGTTCTTGGGCCATTTCAAGTTGCCCCTTCAAAATGATGCATTTTCCCTTTGCATTTAGTAGCTCTAACTAGGTTGCAATAATGTCTTCTAGAAAATCAAAGATATCCAAAATTGATTGCCCGGTTCCCACCAGTTATTCCAACAATTCTTCATGCTGGGTTACGTTTAACTTTCTGTTGACTATGGCTGTAGACATCTGAACATCTCAAAATGTAGATATGTCTAGTACAAATGCTGCAGATGCATTTAGTACTTTAGCTACATGTTCAGCAACAAATTTAGCTATTGTCTCTTGCCCTTGGTGTTGCATCACTAGGACAGTTGTTCCTTTTCCTTCCTCTAAATGCACCGAGAAGGTGATGACATTCCTAGATATTTTTGGGAATATATGATGTTGAGATAGCGACACCATCACCTCTTAAGCATTGGGATCCAACCTCATAGGCAAATGAATTCATTAGGTAGAGAAAATTAGTCCACCCCTCTCCATCTGGCTAACTATTCAAGCCATCTCATTAAGGTGACTCATCACTAGTTAGTATATAGATGGATCTACCCCACTCATTCGTGCATGTTGCTCTTGTTCACTCAAGGGCTACTCTTGGATTTTGCATAGGTACTCAATGGCTACACAGGCCTCCAACATTATTTCTTGAGTGGGTGATGGTGGTGGCTACTCCTCTTCTTAGGTTACTATTAGCATCTTTTGTTTTATGATCTTGGATCATGAGGCCAAAGGAGTATGCCTAAGTGTATCATTAGAGTAGTGAACAATTCCCACTCTTTTGCAGAGTTTTCAGATGAGGCATGGAAAGGGTAGGGTTTTTCTTCCATGTTCATTTTCTTTGAAACACTTCTTAATCTCTAGGTAGAGAAGTTGTGGAAGGTTAATGGGAAATTTACCACTTAGAGTGGTGCATGCTCAGGCGAAGAAGGTAGTCACCTTGCTTGGCCTCACCATTGGGTTGAGGTGATAGGTCACGATATTGAAATATATGCTCTCTATCAATGTGAGCATGTTGTCCTCCTTATGGTTAATCTTGTAGCATCGCTAGGTCCACTCCTTCTTGGCCTTAGGATCACCTTGCATTGATAGCTCCACCAATTGTGTTCTAGTGTTAGGAAACCCAAGTGCCTATGCGATAGCTTCTACTAAGTAGGATACCTGAATATCCTTGATTTTGACAATGGATCCCAGCCTTCTATTATTCTAGAAGAGGCATGTCTCTCCCATGTACCATTCTCCACTATATGTGATGATTGACCACATGGGAGAGGTTTGCAATTGAGTTTTGACATATGCTGGAGCTTTTTCTAAGAATGGTCCGAAGTTGATTTCCTGAAGAACTAAAACCTGATTATGTTAAGGCAAGCTTGAGTCAAAGTGACTTTAAGCCTTGGTGTGGGTCTAAGCACTTCTCCTTACTATGATTGTTTTGTAGACACTCCTTCTTTTAGAATCTATCACATAGATTTCACTTTGGTCTCCTCATGAAGAGGTCTTGTTGCATGCATTGCCTTCGACTGTTCTTGGACTTGTTCATGTTGGCCCCTTCCAATTCTGGGCTACTTCTCCCGTGGTTGAGATGGTTCTCTTTCCTATAGGTATTTAGGTTTTGGTGCCATCTGTAATTACAATAAGACCATGGGTTAGCAATTGTTGTATAACATGAAGTAATTGGAATACCTTTATCTACTTGGAATAGTCACACTTGGCTAAGTTGTGATTATGGTTGATTTAATTACTTTAATTATTATTTATTTATATATTATTATTAATAAACTATCTCAAAGCTTATTGGAAGGATTAATTGTCACAAAATTTGATGTTTATATGTGGTTAAGGTTATTAACCCTTTGGGGGAGTTAGAAAAATTTCCAAAAAATTTCATCATTTTTTCATCAGAAACCTTAAGGTTTGTGGCCCCCATGATAAAGATCTTACCTCCAATAAGTGTAGGGTTGAAAAACGAAGTGATCTAGACAAACGGTTGGGAAGTTAAGGGCTCTAGAAGGTTTTGGGCTCTAAAAAATTGCAAAAAATTTCCATGTGTTATGAGAAAATGACAAAAAAAAATTCTAAGTGCATAACAATATATATAGGATTTTTGCATTGCATCGATGAGACCTAGTTGACTAGGCCTTGTTAATGAGGGAGGCTGCATCATCAAGGCCTCGATGACGTAGCCTTTTCTCACCATAGATAATCATTAACTTTGGTCAAAATTCTAAAATATAAAGAATTTTTGAATGAAATTGGGATCAAATGAAAGCTCAAAAGGCCAAAAATAGTTTGAAAACATGAGAAGAGGATGTTGAAGCACATAAATTTGAAAAAATGGAGAAAAATTAATTTAGGAGATGAATGAAATAAAATATTAAAGAGCACTGAGTGAAATACCCAATGGAATATATGAAAGATAGAATTTTAGCAATGCCATAGGTAAGGGACCTTAACTAACCAAACCAAAAGCTATGCAAGTGGGTCCTCCCCATAGTAGGCTCATGCCCTTGTTACCCTTTCATAACCTCAAATAAGGAGTTCATGGGCCCCATAGTTGATTTAATGATCATGAAAAGTTAAGGACCAACCAAAAAGAATCCACTCAAGAATCCAAACACATCAATCTAAGACATAGAGCATAACATAGAGCATGGTAGTGAAGTGAGTTATGGTAGCATGTATGGATGATAGAGAAGGTGGAATGGAGTTCCAAATTAAGGTCATAAGAAATCCTTTGTGGAATTTATGTTTAAAATAACCTAGAAAGATCCATCCTTAGTCTAGACCAAAACTATCCTCTTTCTGTGACTTCGCATTGTCACTCTAAGATTGATCCACCCACTCGAGACACGAGAGTGCTTCCACAAGATAACCATCATTCCATAAAGAGGAGAAAAAAGAAGTAGGAAGTGATAGAGAGGGCCTTAGTTAGAGGAAACCTTCAAGCATAGATGCATGTCTTTCTAGTCCCAAAACTAGTTCTTGTAGCTTGTTTATTTGCCCAAGGGATGTGCTTTGAATTTCCACCATTTTTTTTGAAATGGAAACCACACCATGCAAGGAATTATTCGTGTCTAAGGGGTGTGCTTTGAATTTCTATCATTTTGAAGTTTTTTTGATTTTTTGGATGGGAACCACACCATGGAAATACTTTATTTGACTTCCTATTACTGGTTGGTATGGAACAGTAAGAAGTCCATGCAAAACACTCAAGAACTCAAGCAAGTAGAACAATACAAAGAGTATTGAGTCCCCTTGAAGTCACATCCTTTACAAACCTTTGAATCCTTCCTAATTCTAGAACTACTAAGGTCACCGATTGATTAAAAGTTTCTTTAATGGAAGGGACCTCAAATTCCCACAACAAGGAAAACCATAGAGTTGATTGGATGGGCAAATGATGTGGACTCACTATCTATTCCATGAAAAATAAACCATGTCAAAGTTATTAGACATCAAAATTCAAAAATAGAAACCAGACAATGACAATCGCAACATTAAGCACAAACCATCATTAGTAAATAGCAACAATGACATTGTGGCCTATGGCAATAAAGCAATTTTATTAGCAAAAATGAGAAAATATGACACTTGAACAAAACAAAACAAAAGAAAATAAAATATATAAGTGTAAAATAATCAAGAAAATTTCAAAGGTACTAATGATGGTTTAAAATTAGAAAAATTTGAAAATCCAAAAATTTGTAAAATAAATAACTTGTAAAATAAAAAACATGGAAAAAAATTAGAAAAACTGAGAAGCCTTATGGATAGTTAGCATGGATGGCCATCTCCCCCATG
>MNCI01001324.1:603579-617333 GCA_015680685.1 Gnetum montanum
AAAAAAAAATTCTAACTTTCAAATGGAAAAACTGCAAGAGCTTCACTACAACTAAAACCTCTCTTGCCATAAATGTAGCTAGTGGATGCATATTTATAGCTGATTACAGACATTGCATCGATGGGGCCACGTCGATGCATCATATGATGCATTAACTAGGCCTTGTTAACAAGACCTCGTTGATAAGGCCACATTGATGAGGTCTCGTTGACATAGTAAATAGAACTACAACTCATCAGTTGCGATAATGTTTTTGGTGTCAAAATTAGTTAAAATCTCAGCATTACTGCAAGTTTGGTCAAAAGGAAAGGTGTAAGGTGGGGCCCACAATTCAAAAATTTAAAATTTTAAAAAGTGAAGTTATTTCCCCCCATAAATCCAATGTGAACTAAACTTTCCCCCCTTTTACTTCAGTGTACTTATAATCATCATGCATTGAATTAGTAGTTGGGGTTTCATTTAGGTTTTAGATGGCTTTTATAAACCACATTTTGCAAATTTTTATCATAATTATTATCTTTTAGTAATAGAAGATTGGAGGAGAGCTCTGCTAGAGATTCTTGTGGTAGCCACAATCAATCTTCAGTGTGGAACCCTTCCATCTCCCTTGCAACCAGTGTAGAACTCTCCTCTTTTCCCAATTTTCCCCTTTCTCAACATTGAGCCTTCCATGGCACCCAAACAGAGAGGAGGGAAAGCAAAAATCCCATAATTTAGAGGATGGATGGGAATTCAAGGAAGTTTTTAGAGGTTCCTAGGTCTATCTCCATCTAGGCTCCATTTGTCACTACTCCAAGGTAGCCAATTTCTACCTATTTTTGCCTTTGTTTTCTTTATTTTTCTAGTTTTTTGCTTTCTAGATGTTGAGGTAGTTTTTTCAGATCTACCCTAATAAGGGGATTAAAATGAAATTTCAATAAAATCCCATCTCCTATTTTGGCTACTCCCATGTAGATCTATAATTTTTTTATCACTTTAGCTTTTGCAAATTAGATTTTGAAAATAGAGCTTGCTATTTTGGGGTTTTTTCTTAAAATCTTAGGGTATGGCCATTTTTGTTTTTAGATCTAAGACTTAGGATTTGTTAAAATTAAATTTTAACAAAATCCTACCCCCATTATTTTAATGTGGGCTTAAATGGATTTTAATGGTTTTGGCTATTTTGACTATTTTAATGGCTATGTGAAATTTAGGGTTTGGGATTTTTGAAGTTTTGCTACAAAAAAGCAAGCCAATTGTCTATTTTTTCTTGGTGAAATGGCTACATGTTTGTAAAATTAAAGGTTATGGGTTTGTAGCCCTTTGTTTAATCTTCCTAATGGTTGTTGTCTCATTTAATTTGGCTTTACAATGAGGAAGTTATGGCTATTTTCCTAACGTTTCATAATTAGGTTATTTGTGTTGCTTTTGTAATTTCATGTAGATTTATGAAGTTTTCATATGAAAATGGCCAAAATATTTGCTATTATTTATTCATGGGGGTTTGACTTTAGCTTTCAAATAGAGGTGAAATCACTCCGATTGGACTTAAAACAATTTTCTTATGAATTTTTTGCTATGGTTGTGTGAATCATGGTAAAACTCATGGTTGTAGTACATTTTCCAAAATAAAAGTGGTTGATATGCTTAATTTTTTGCTTTCTCTAGAAGAGTAAAAGGTTTTTCTATTAAAATAAGTTTTTATTATTGCTTCATGAATTTTTTCTAAGTTTATCATGCTTTTTCTAAATTTGTGCATAGTTTAGATTATTTTTTTTTCAAATTTATGAATGCCTTGCATAATTTTAAATGATTTTTCTAAACTTATGCTTTTTTCTTTTTCAAATTTATGCATAGTTTAGATGCTTTTTTCTAAATTTATGCATAATTTAGACTAAGACAGTTTTGGCTATAATTTTTTGGTTGTAAATGCTATGATATATGGTGACAATGCTTTTATAGAATTTCACAAGCTAATTTAGATAAACATCTAAGAGCTTTTTGCAAAGCTTAATTTCACCTCTAACTTAGGAAGTTTTTTCTAAATTTATTGAGAAATCCTAATTGGTCATTATGTAAGAATATGCAAGGTTGTAATAATGTTTTCTTGTGAAGTCACTTAGGCTAATTTAGATAAACACCATAGAGCTTTTTATAGAGCCTAATTTCACCTTTGACTAGATATTTGTTTAAATTTGCTAAGTAAATCTAATAGGTTGTATTGTTTTTACTTTAATAAGTTGTAATAATGCCTTTTGTAGAATTACTTAAGCCAATTTAGATAAATACATTAGATATTTTTATAGAGGCTAATTTCACCTCCGACTACATGTTTTGTCTAAATTTGCTAAGTAATTCTGATGGTCATAATGTTTTTATTTTGTTTTATGTAGTGTCTTCATGAGGCCTATTCTCATTATAGTGGAGCTGGTTGGGATTTTGTGCTATATTGGTCATCCCAAGACCAATACTCACCATATTACATGCCCCTTGGAAAGCTTTTGTTGTGGTTTCGGCCTGGGGCATAGGAACATCAATGTGATGTTGTGGTCACACTTGTTTGTGGATGTAGCCAGGGTTATTATGGAGACCTTGTTGCCTTAGGCACCTAGACTGATTACCAGGTATATTATTGATAAACTAATTTCTAAGACCATAGGGGGACCTATAAATGCTATAAGTACATGCTACCATTCAGAGATCTAGACAATGCTAGAGTATAGTCAATACAATACTAATAATACTTTGATGGTGGTGCATAGAGTAGACACATTATTCTAGAACCCACCTAGCATTATGTATCATCTATAGGGATAATCATGGTTGTTGTAATGTTCTTAAGGTTTTTTCCTAATTACCTTACCTAACTTCATTAACTTAACTCCTTGCAGGTAAGAGGTTAATGAACAAGGCTTGATTATTAATGACCAAATCTTAGTAGTAGCTCAAACTACTTTGGATGAATTCATCAAGAGTCCTCAAATCAAAGTTGCTATGTATCAACAATTAAGAGGGGACTTTGATGAATATGCTACTAGGTTCAACATGGTATACAAGAAGTGTAAGGATGATAAGATGATGCATAGCTGGTGGTATATGCTAATGGCATGGATCAGACCCTTATAGCTGAAGTAAAGGTAAACATATGGCTTCTAGTGTTTTATGGTGTTAAGTGTTTTATTTCTTTTCTTGGTTGTTGAAATTGCTCATATGGATGATAACCTGTGGTTATTGCTTCATAGGACCTTCCACCTTAGCTGATGTCGTTATACCACTTGCACATTCACACCATGAGGAACCCCTCATCCTGAAGTTTGATGGTGTGGCATTAGTGTAGGAGTGGCTAAAGTGGTAGGCACTTGGATACGTTCAAGAAAAAATCCAACATACAGGTTTGCTTGATGTATTTATGGCACCTATTCCTTTCATTCCTGCTATGAAGATGTTGTATGTTATTGGCTACTTTGATGAGGAGGTTGGTCTCTTTAGCACCATCATCTGAGGTGTTAAGGTGAACATTGACATAGGTGCTAGCCTATTTTTTGAATTGTTTGGTGTCCCTATTGATGAGGCCAAGGTTTCCATTAGGATAGTGATGGAATCAGGCCATCTTAAGGAAGTTCTAGAGTGGCTTGGTGCTAGCATGGGCCACTCTAGAGATTTGATGAATAGCTTCATGAACCTTGATGCAAAGGAATCATATCCTTTGTTTAGGTCTCATGCATTCCCCAAACTACTATCACAAAAGGAGGTAATCAGCCTAGCATAGGGGTAAACCTTTAAGAAGGTCTTGATGGAGGGCATCAAATTTGATTGGACTATTGCTTTGGCTACTGGGCTTCGAGAGGTTATTCTTAGACTCCATGTTGAAACCTCTATGATAATCCATATGCACTTTGCATTTTTTGTAGGTTATCTAAAGAGGTTTGTGAAGTTTCAAGTGGTGTATAGGAATGGACAATGGGTTTTCTAAGATCTAATTCAACTTTATAAGCCTTGGATAAAGCACATTTATCCAACAGTGCAGGCCTAGAATCCACTAGAGGGGATGGATGAAACATTATCCATGACCACTAAGAATATTAACATTAGGCCACATGAGTCTCCTAAAAATACTAATGATGATGAGAACCTCTCATTTCTTGCTAGTGTTTAGGATGCTAGACAATGACACATGCAGGCTGAAGAGGTAGCTAGAGGGAAACTCAAGAGGCCCATGAAGGACGCACCACTAACATCAGATAAGGCAACTCCAAAGAAGCTTAAGTTTAAGCTTAAGCCATCACAACAAGAAGTTGTAGGTATTCTTTGTTTAACTTTGGCTATTTCATGTTTTAAAATTTTGTAGCTACTTTATGATATTATGTGTCAATCAGTTTTCTATGTGCTATGCTTGTAGATAAGAGTTAGGTTATAGTAGCTCAAGCTGCTACAAAGGCAAAACAAAGGCATGCAGAAGAGGCACTCCTAAAGCAACCTATGGTTGAAGGACTCTCTGATGCAGGTATAGATGATTTAGATGCCTTGTTTGGTGAGGTAGTACTAAGTACCTCTTCCATCATCATCCTAGATGAAGAGGAGAGGAGGAGCCAAGTATGGTTATGCCTCACTATTTTTGTCATATATTATTAGTTATATTTGGTTGTCATCCAAACTTTTCAATGATTGTTATACTTATAGTAATCCATAAACCACCAACACAATTTCCCATCCTTGAGTTTCATGCAAAACCATGGGTAGAGACTCTAGCCAAGGTGCAGTTCTTGTGTGGAATGGCTAAGGAAATCATCGATCAATTGCATCAGGTTGCACTTGAGATAGGTAAAGATTTTGTTTTATGTAATTTGGTTGTAGGCTTTATTTGCATTCTGGCTATTTAAGGTTGCATTTTATGCTTTGTGTAGTACCATCCATGGAGTGGGATGCCAGTAGAGACATGAAGGTAAACTCCTTACCTAGACTTCCCTATGATGTTTCTAGTGTACCCATGAAGTTGTAAGACATTGCCATTGATTTAGCAATGTCATGCGCAAAAGCTTCATGGGAGATAGAGAGGTCCAACGAATTCATATGGGAGGAAGTTGTGGCCTTAAGGAAAAATTTTCAAAGGTAGGAGGATATGATTAGGAATCTCTAAGATTGTAAAGCATTTGTAGAATCCCAAGTGGCTAACTTAAGGGAGTTACAAACTAAGGAGATCACTTGGGCCCATTACTAGCATGTTGTTTAGGATAAAGTAGTAGTCCTATGGGAGATGGCATAGCAACATATGTAGATGGACCTCATCTCTAAAAAGGTTGAGGATTAGAAGGATCACTATGCTTGGATCTTGGAGTGGGGCAAGACACAAAAGGTCCACAAGTGTCAGTATAAGGCTGATCATGAGGCCTACCTAAAGGGGCTTAAGGAGAAGTCGATTGAATAGTACAAGAGAGATCTATTCATTCAGGTGATCCAAGTAGAGAGTGCTTATGAATTATTTGAAAGTACTCTCAAGTTGGAGCAATCCCCTACTCTTTAGATCACTACTGTTATGAGTGAGACTGCTACAAGTGCTATTACTCATGAGCCTCCTACTTTGACTCCTATAGATAGATCTAGCATTCTTTTTGGCATTGATCTTGGGAATGTTGACTAGGTCAACATGATGAAGGACCAGATCTTTCATTATTTTGAGGAAGGCCTTCCCCATCTATCCCTAGAAGTGATGGAGCTAGACTCTCCATAGGTTTGATATATTTTGTGCTTTAGTCTTTGTTTTAAGTCATAATTTTGGCTATGGGTTACTAATTGACTATATGTTGTTGCATTTTAGGGCTTATGAGACATTAGCAACCCTAGCAATGAGGGTGGAAATGATCCACCACTTCCTCCTTTAGATGCCACTTAGTAGCCTCATTCAATTTAGCTTATTGGTTGTTTTGTTTTTTTTTTATGTTGATGGCTACGGTTAGCCAAAACTATGTTATGGATGGCTATCCTTTGGAATCATTGCTACACATTATGGTTATGGCTGTATGTTATGGACATTTTAATTTAAATTTGAATATTTATTTTTATTTCTTGGTTATATGCATCTATAGTAGTAGTGAATATTGTAAATATTGTAAAATTTGAAAACAACTATGTTGATGTTTTTTGGTTATAAAATCAAATGGCTAATTTATGCGATAATAGGCTAAGCAAAGAGTAACAATAGAGATGTTTGCTAGTTTTAAGCCATTGTGGGCACAGGTTATACAGTTTTTCTTATAGCTACATTTCTAGTTTAACATCTTAGTAAATGATAATGCTAGTTTAAGGTCATAGTGGACCATAGTGTTAGTTTTAGTCCTTAGCAGGCAAAAACTAGAAGATATGTTTTTTAATGTTTAAAACTTAAGTAAAAATATAGAAAGGTTGTAAAAAATAGGTAACAATGCAAATAAAGTTATGGTTACATGCATAGGCTATGTGCATAACAAAGATATAATAAATTGCAAAAGAAAAAAATAAGGCTATTTGGCTATCGTTGCATTTGGTCATAGAGGCATGGGAAGGTTAAGGTAAACTTCACTTGTACAGACTCTTCCTAATCTTTGCAAAATTAGGGAGTGAGTAAGGCCTACTCTACAAAATCTTGTATTTACCATCCCCTTCACTCAAAATGTTAAAAGAGAGTTCATCCCATAATGTATCGCATTGCTTCTCATTGTCATCATTGGTTGTCTTTAGTTCTTGATATTCAAAGCTAGGAGCTTCTTCTTGAAGCTCCACTTTGAACCCCTATTCTATGCCCATGTTGTTGATAGCTAGGGGAGTCATGAATGATGATTTCACCTCCTTTGTAAGGAAGGTGAATTTCTTGGTGGATGTATGAGGAGATAGCTTGTAATTATGCTAACCAAGGCCTTCTTAGGATCACGTTGAACCGTGGTGTCTCTTCCACTATCAAGAAGTTTATGGTTGTAGGAAATTATTCTTTGGCTAAAAAATCCAAGGAGATAGATCCCTTAACTACAACTCTTGATCCATTGAAGGACTTAAGAGCTATGGTGGTCATAGGTTGTACCTGCTTAGTTAAGCCTAAGCATTCAATGATGGTGCATGGGATGACATTTTTTGCTACTCCATCATCAACATGCACCCAATGTATTTTAAATTTTCCTATGCATATGGTTATGAATAAAGGGGTTGTAGTTACCTCACCATTTTGGGGATTAACCTTAATTTTGCCATCACAAAATGTTAATGGTGTTGACTTCCCTTCTATTGATGAGGGAGGAATCATCACTACATGGATGGCTTCCTCATTAGCAAGAATATCCTCACTAACGGGTATGAAGGTCAACATTTTGACTAGCACCTCACGATGTGTGACAAAATTCATGATTAGTTCATATAAGCTTAAGGTTGTATTTTTTTACTTGAGTAATTGCTTAACTTGATTCATCACACTAAGCAATTTTTTGTCATTGGTCATGGGCTTGTCACCCTAGTTGTGCTTTTCTTCCTCCATCTATCCCAAAATGTGAACTTCAGTTTTAGGTTGTGGCTATTGTGGCTCTTTTTGGTTGTTTTGGCTATCAGCTTTAGTGTTCTCCTATGGTTTATTGGTTGAAGGATATGGAATAGAGGAAGTCATTGGTATAGCTGAAATGGAAGTGGATTTTAGTAGGTGCACTTCCTTTCATACCTCTATATGCTTGTCTCCTTTGTTATCAAGCTTTTGCTTACACTTCTTGCTTTGGTTGGCTGAAATTTTTTGGTTGTCAGTTGTTGGCTATAAGGAAGAGGCAATAGCATTGGCCATCACAAGGGATCGTTATGTAGTTGGTTGGGAAAATGATTTTTGGATTGTATTATGTGGAGAGACTTTGATGATAAAAGGTTTCCTCAAAGGCATTCATGATGGTACTCTTACAATGAAGGGAGGTCTTGAGCTATGGGAAGCTAAAGAAGCTCTTTCATTGTATAGGATTACTTGGATCATGAATGGTTCTCTAGTAGGTCTTTGGTTGTCATCAATGTTGAATGTTGAAATAACATAAGGACTATCATTAGCATTCAAAGGATCTTTGTAAACCTACATCAACTAGTTCTATGGTAGAACTAGGTTAGAGGTATGTAAGACTAGTTCCCCCCTATCTATCATCCTTTGCAAGTCTATATCATAAATAGGAAATTGGTGATAGTGGCAAAAGTAGTCTAACTTGAAGTATTTAGGCAACTGAGGGTCATCCTTTATTGTCTAAGTAGGATCCTTGGCTATTTCACATAGTCACTCATGTTTCTTTTGAGTGTCTTTGGTCATTTTTTATGTTGCATATGTCCACTTCTTAATAGTTGGTCTAGCAATTTGGATGGTCTTAATGATAATGTAGTATATTTAGAACTATCCTTCCTTTCAAAGTTAGGTCTACTTTTTGTCAATGCATTGGTCCTAGAAGTTGATGGTTGGTTATTGCAATCATTGGTGGGGGCCTTAGATAAGTTAACCTTTAGCCCTTGGTACGTGGTCTTGGTTTCCTTGGTCATAGTTGCTATAGTAGTGTTATTTTGTTTGCCCTTTTTCTTGTCTCTTTGAGCATGTTGGTTCTTATATGATATATAGGCTAGATCATGACTAACCTCTACAGCATCCTCTATATTTCTGGTTTGTGAGAATGCTTGGCTTAAAGATTGTGGATCAAGGTAGTAGAGTTTAGACTTGATGAAGTTATTAATTACTCCCTTAAATATGGCTAACAAGTGGGCTTTAGCTATGGGCTCTATTATTTCATTTAGCGGTCCATTCTAGTGTTGAATGAATTTTTGTACAAGTTCTAAGGACCCCTGCTTGACCTTCATGAGTTGGTCAAGCATTGTATTAGGCTTCAAGTTATACTTGAAGTAGTTAACAAACTGGGATACTAAGTCTTCCAAAAAGGATATAGATCCTTTGGGCAATGTGTGATACCAATCGAGTGCTTTCATAGTTAAAGACAGGGAAAATCCTCATGATGGTATGAGGCCATGGCTACAAGAGTAAACATTTAGATCAAAAGATGATAAGGTGAGCATCAGGGTTACCTTCTTCATTATATTTGCTAAATTGTATAATGGGGACACTAAGGGGAAGTATCAAGGGTGGGACTATAGAACTTATGGGATCATCTTGGTAAAAGTTCATAATCTTGATGGTTTGTATGGTAGAGGCTTTAAGCCTCTTCAATTCCTCGTTAAGTCTTGGATCATTTGGAAGGCTTGATCCAAGCATTACGGTGGCATCATAGTTTGTGAGGTATGCATGTAACATTGTGGCATTTGTTATGAGCCTTGTGGCCTCATTATGGGTTACATGACAGAAGGAAAAGGTTGTGCTATGGTTGTGGCTTGTGGGCCAAATAGAGAAAAAGATGTTTGTGCTAGTACTTGAGGCAAAAATGGGATAAACATGGTGTGTGACCCTTGTGTTGCTGGGGGTCTCATGGTGGATCCCATGTGAGCAGTTAAAGGATTTGCAATGGTAAAAGCCACCGTTGATGATTTTCTATATCATGGTTGTGTTGCAAATGGCATTGATATGTTATAGTTTGTTGTTTGTGGTACTGACTGAGTGCGATGTGTTGCTACAATTGGTGTGGGATCTACCGTAGTAGGATGTGGAGGATTGGAAGATGGTGGCATCATGTTCATGGAGAAAATGAAGGCATTAGAGGAAGGTTCTGTGACATTGGGGGGATGTTTGTTGGAACAATCCTCCAAGTATGTTTTTAGGCTTAGACTCTACCCTAAATTCATCCTCCTATTCTTGTTGTTCCTCAAAGGTAGGTTGGTCATCTTCCTCTTCTACAACAATCAATTAGGCTAGGGTGCTAAAATAGACATTGTTAAGAGGAATTTCTTCATATGGGGAAGGGGTGTATTCTTTCCTGCCCCCATTTATGAGCTCAAATTCTCTCTTGGATTTAGTTTTAATTCAGGGAATTAGCATGTCTACCTGTATTTTAGCATAAATGAAGTTATAACAATCTTCATTAATGGCTACAAAATTAAGACTCTCCCTTCATTTAGAAAAATTTTCATAATTGGCCTTTGGTGTTGACTACACTCTCTACTGAGTTGACTATGCTCTAGGGTAGTGGAGATTATAGTCCCAACACTTAGAAAAATTTGTGGCAACTTGCTTCATGATGACATTTAGGAAAAATTGCAAAACAAATCAATTTTTTGAGCTGACTACATTCTCCACTAGGCTGACTATGCTTTGGGGTGATGGAGAGTGTAGTCCTAGCACTTAGAAAAATTTGCAAAAAATGGCCTAGTGCTAACACTTAGGCAAATTTGTAGTTGAGACATGGTAGCCCAAATTTGGCTGTGTTTCATTGGCCCCTCTTTATTGACATCTAGAGGAGTGGCCTGAGAGATGTTGACAAAGAATGACAAAACACCATACCAAGCTTGGCATCAACATTACTCTTTAGTATTTGATCAGATGTCATTGCACCCTGATCAAGAGTGCTCTAGATAGTGATATGTAGGTAATGTGCTAGGGATAAAAGAGGGAGATGAAGTGTAAACAAGGTGTCATGATGTAGGATGTGGAGTTAGCATGGCTGATGGTGACCATGGCACTACGGTGGCTTGCCCTTGAAAATGATGACCTCTTGTTGGAATGCTTATGAGAGAGTCAACATGAATTCAAGGTTGGACCAATTACAAAATTATAGCATTGCTGATTTACTTGGGAACATGCTTTTTTCCCTTTACTCTTTTTTTACCTTTTCATATTTATTTTCTTTTTTGCTTTTTTGCTATAGGGTGAACCTCCTTTGGGTTCTACACATTGCTAAATGCTAACTATAGGGTACTTTCCATCAAGTGGACTGCGTGCCACTGAATGGGCTTTGCTTTGATGCTTGTGAAACCATGTCACATGTGTAGGATAGGTGTTTCCTCCCTAGAATGACTTTTGTTACATCCTCTTGGGCTTTGACAAGGAAATAGAGGCTCCCCATAGGACAACTTATGTTATGTTGACCTTGGGTTCTACAATTTGACTTGCAAAGGATGCCATGTGTTCACATCACATATGCGTTAGAGTGGTTTGCAGTTTTTACTATGCAGGGGAATGCATGAGTATCAGGACATAGGGATGGATGTAGGTAGGCAATAACAAGGTAGTAGGAATGTGCACTCTTGAGAGCCTTAGCTAGTCCAATCATGCACATTAGAGAAATTCATGACTTGCTGCTACGATGAGATGTGCCTTTGCACGATCGCCTCAGGGATTCATCTTGCAAACACAACTCTAAGAAGACAAGAAAAACACATGAAACACATAATGCAAATAAAATGTTAGGGGCAATGATGCCATGAGTGCTTCAAAGGCTACACCAATTGTAGGTGTTCAAAAGCTAGCAAAAAATGCCTAGGGGCGGTGATGCTGCAAATGCTCCAAAGGCTACACCAATTGTAAGTGTTCAAAAAGTTAGAAAAATGCCCAAGGTCGGTGATGCTATGAGTGCTTCAAAGGCTAAAGCAATAGCAAATGCTCAAAAGAATAGAAAAATGGTAGGGGGCCATGATGCTGCAAGTGCTTTAAAGGCCAAACTAGTAGCAAGTGCTCCATTCTGGGAATTCAATATCCTCGTCCATGTGGTGTAGGAAGGAGACAAGGGGAGGCTCACTCCCATGCTTTTAGGAGGATGGAAATAACCATGAACGGCTGACCGCAAACCTAATTTAAGATCTTAGTAGACTGTGGTGTGCTATTTTATAGTCCTAGTAGACTACTATGTTCCAATTTAGTGTCATAGCAAATGAATTGTTGTGCTAGTTTAATGTCATGACCCAAGGACGAAATGTGCTAGTTTAGCATCATGGTAGACATGTGGTGCACGTGTCCCAGTTCATCATCATAGTGGATGAGCTATGCTAATTTAGCATCATAGCGAACATGCTATGCCAGTTTAACATTATAGTAGATGAATGCTTTGTCATTTTAACATCATAGCAACGAATGCTATGCCATTTTAACATCATAGCATATGAGTGTGTACCTTGTTGGATTGATGTGCAACATTGCATGCTAGATGTACCATGGCTTCCTACAAAATGAACTAGAAAGATGTCAAGTAGCACTTATGTTACAAAGTTAATGTGCACAAATGGAAAAGATGATAAAGTGAAATTTTCCATATGCGAGCTATTACAGAAGGTAAACATGCTTGTGTTAGTTTTAGGCCCCGGTACGCCATATGTGTGCTAGTTTTAGGTCTTAGTAGACCACAACATTGCCAGTTTAAGGCCATGGTAGGCAAAGGCTACTAGTTTAAGGTCATTTCAAGCCCCAGTGATAGTTTAAGGCCATTCTGGGAACTGTGTCACCAATTTAATCCCATGGTAGGTGATGAGACGCGATATCACATGGGCGTCGTCATATCTATAAATAAAAGGCATCTCTTCCTTGTTTCCTAATCCTAGGCTAAATAGTAGGGAAACTCTGGTAGATTGATCACTCCAGAGATAGAATATTTTCGATGTGCCCGCAATAGGAGTCCTAAAGTGAACAGATCTTTATTCAAGCAACATTATACCTGAACACAAGTTGTGTACGGCAATAAAGATGAACTTCCTCGATAAACCTTGCAGTGCATGGAATAGGATTTTATTTAATGTTATTTATTGCTTTCTCTCTCACCCTTATCTCCTAGTAATGCGGAATGAGTATGAATTGATTACGACCATTTAAGGATGTGTACGGATAATCAAGGAACAGATGCTCATTGCACTTAGGCTAGATTAGATTCTCTCAATCCTTTCCTCCTAGTTAAGTGCCTCAGTACTACCACTTCGAGCACGTGCGTTACGCATGGTGATCCCAGCAACGATTAGCGTTTGGTAGCCACGATTGCATCGGTTTAGGGTGTGTACGGTAAGTGGGAATGGATGCTGATGCTAGGTAATTTAGACTTAGTTCATTAGTTAGAGTTAGCAATTAGTTTCTCAATCCTTCAACTCAATAGCATAGGAAATAAAACATAAAAGACCATAAAAATCATATACCTCGGACTTACTTAACCATACACCGTGACAACTACAAGTAAGTCTAGGAAGACAACAAATAATTAACCCTAAGTGTTCCATGGGGCGTGTAGGCAGTTAGTCTGCGGAGTTCGATCGGATCACGCGTGCTACGCTTGTTTCGTATGGTTGAGTGTAGGGGTATCTCGCCACTCATCATTGGCACCGTTGCTAGGGACTAAGTGTTTGTGTGCTGAATAGAACATAGGATATAACTCACATCATTGGGAGCATAAACGAATCTTCAGGTTAATTAATTAAAGAAAAATTATATAATGGTAATTAGTACACTGGTAAATAACAATGTCTTCTTCTTCTCATAAGAGCAACTCACCACCTAAGGACAATACACGAAACAGTTGAAAGTCAAAAACACATAACCAAAATCTACCAAGTCCTAAACAATACCAAATAGTATATACTCATCCTGATGAGTACATACCTAACTTTACTTTTATCCTTCATCAAGATGAATAGCTGCGTTGGAGAGATTTGCAAGGTAACATCATGTTACCTTCGGATCGGGTAGTCCCAAACATGCTTCTCCGTGCTTTGGCATAGATTGGCATGATAGAATTATACGCTAAATATGTTGCAGTAGATTTTGTCTCAAGGGATTATTATCCTACAGAAGACAACATATGAGGGACTCAAGGCAGGAGAGCCAACATACACTGTTGAAGGGCAAAGGTCTGCATGTCCTTAGCGAAATAAGAGATGGTGAACCC
>MNCI01001324.1:617351-661384 GCA_015680685.1 Gnetum montanum
ATCGGGGTCATAGCAGCCAAAGAGAAGGTAGGAAACATCATCATGACGATGGTTCTCCTTCCTCTTCTCCTTCATCTCATCACTCACCCTCTCCTTCCACATCTGGGCACAACCATCACGAGCATAAAGGAGAGGATAAAGGTAAGAAAAATGAGAGACCTCGATGAGAGAGTCGAGAGAGAGGACAAGGGCATGAACGAAGGGAAAGTAGGAAACAACGAAGACATCATAGATGTTATAAAAGAGATGATCATGATGAGCCCCTACTTGCAACCCAAAGTATGCTCAACATAATGGAGGCTATAAGAATTCCCACAAGGCATTTAAAAGATAGTCGGATCAAACGCTTAGACATGAACAAAATCCCACGATTTGAAGGGGGATACAACGCTGATCCATAGCATCATTTATAGGCATTCCACGATGCATGTGCCTTGCAAAACATAGAGAACAAGTGGCAAAAACTTAAGTTGTTTCCAAGGACACTCATTAAAGAAGTAGAGAGTTGGTACCAATCCTTAGAATCGAAAACCATCTGGATCTACTTACGCAAATTAGGCACTATGGATCTACTACTATGACCATCCTAAGGGATGTTGTCTAATCATCTCACATCTACAAGAGTCTGGGGTGTATGCACTTAACTCGAGACTCAACAAACGGCAGACACCCTGTAGGTTACCTTATTCCCAAGGTAACCCAAGATAGTTCCACCAACCCTTAACGTATTATCCAAGTGGAACTCCACCACAATCCATTGAACAACATTAGCAATGGCAATACCCATAGTCATGGAGGATGCCACCGCCAAAACAGCAGTACCCTTGCTAGCAGTCGATTCCTCCAAGTGACCCTATGGGTTATGCAATCCCACAACATCACTACCCAGTTCGGGAATATCACCAGACTTCCCCTCCAGGAAGGAACACCCCACATAAATACCATCCTCTAAATCCATCTGCACCTCTCACACCAGTAGCTCCACGACCAACCGCCCCAACAACACCAAGGGTATTTCCCACACAACTGCAACAACCTAATGTCACGAGGGCTTGCAATCCTCAATTCTCAGTTGGTCCTAACAGTTTTACGTCGAAACAACCTTTCTTCAGAGCCAACAATCCAACTAAGCCCTCACCCTCACAAGCGGTTGAACACCTAAACACTGTCATACCAAATAAGTTTTCAGGACCCCCTTCAAACAAGAAATCGCACCCAATGCATACGGTTATGTTAACACATACCGTAACCAACTGGATCAAGGTTGGCCACCTTCCCAAGAAATTATCTGATCCTGGGGTTCCCCTAGTTTATCTCCAAGTCACTGGGAATGAACCCCATAAGGCTCTCCTCAACTCAAGTTTCGAAGTCAACTTAATCTCAAAAGAACTGTATAAAACCTGGAACCTGCCTCCACTCAAGAAGAGCAATATTCGCTTAGAGCTGGCTAACCAGTCCATCACTGTTCCTTTGGGACAAGTTGAGGACATTGTTACCATTGTGGATGGTTGGTCATATCCAGTTGATTTCCTAGTGATCCAAATAAACAATGACAAAGGGGATTTCCCAATTATAATGGGAAGGGCATGGCTGAGTACAATCGATGCATGCCTAGGAATCTACAATCTTTCCCTAGAAATATCCAAGAAAAATACTTTTGGGAAAATTGAGAGGAAGAGAGTTCCATGCATCGCATATAGTGACATAGGGTGTCATTGCATGCAAAAATCATGGGTGATGCGAAGTCTAACATTACCTGCATGCAATCGGTGTGCACAAGATATTGACATACAAAAGTGCCTATATGTAGCAGCCACACAATAAGAAAACACCCAATGGCTGATGGCTAACCAAGAAAGAAATTCAGTGACATGCATGGAACTGACTGAGGGGATAACTAGTACTTACGTTGAAAGCATGGATGCACTTGAGTAGATCTGCGGTCAACTTCCAGCCCTTAACCCTGAAAACATTAATTGGGGGAAGTTGGAGATTCTTGAGATGTTTAAACAAGAGCCCTTATATTTAAAACCTTTGCCCATCGGTTTGGAATACATGACCCTTAAAAATGAAAAACTGGTAATCATCAACGCAAAGCTCACACCCAAGAAAAAAGAACATTTGTTGAAGGTAATAAATAAGTGGTCAACAACCTTTGCATGGTCATAACCTGAGCTAACTGGAATAGACCCTAGGATATGCCAGCATAGGATTTACATGGACCCCTCCATGAAGCCTTTCAAACAACTATAGAGACGATTGAACCCGAAGTTAAAATAAATAGTACAAGAGGAGATAGAGCAACTTCTCAAGGCTAGGTTCATTTACCCCATTGTTGATAGTGAATGGGTTAGCCCTCTTATAATCGTACCAAAAAAGGGAGATAAATGGAGGGTATGTATAGACTTTAGGCTATTGAATATGGCAACATTCAAAGATCACTTCCCATTGCCATTTGTTGACCAAGTCTTAGACACTATAGCAGGGCATCGCTATTACAGTTTTCTGGATGGGTATAGTGGATACAACCAAATATGAATTGCACCAGAAGACCAAGCCAAAAAAACGTTCACCAGTCCTTGGGGAATGTTTGCATACAAAAAAATGCATTTTGGCTTGTGCAATGCCCCTGCCACATTCCAACGATTAGTTTTGAGCATATTTCAACAGCAAATAGGTAATGGAGTAGAAGTCTTCATGGATGACTTCTCCACTTATGGGATGAGCTTTGATCAAGCCCTTGACTGGTTAGAGCAAGTATTGAAATGATGTGTTGAAACCAACCTAAAGCTCAACTAGCATAAGAGCCATTTGATGGTTCAAGAGGGCGTTATACTGGGGCATAAAATATCACAATCAGGAATTGATGTGGATCTGGAAAAAATTAAATTCATCCAAGGAATTACCCGACAACCAGAAATTGTCAAAGACATTAGGTCATTCCTTGGACACACTGGCTACTACAGGAGATTTATCGAGAACTTCTCCAAAATTACCAAGCCGCTGGTGGAATTAACGAAAAAAGATGCGCCATTCGAATGGACCAGGGAATGTGAATGGGCATTCCAAACTCTCAAATAGAGGCTTGTAGAAACTCCCATCCTACAAGCCCCTGATTGGTCCAAGTTGTTCCATATCATGACCAACGCATCTAATTACACCTTAGGAGCCGTACTGACACAATTAGATGAACAAAAATGACCTTATTACATCCATTGTGCCAGTAAGAGTATCACCGGTGCACAACTCAACTACACGACTACGGAAAAGGAATTAATGGTTGTAGTGTTTGCACTGGACAAATTTAGGAACTATGTATTGGGCTACAAAGTATACATCCATACGGATCATAGTGCAATTAGGTTCCTTATGAACAAGCCAACGGTTAGCCCACGTATCATACGTTGGTTGGTAATTCTTTAGGAGTTCGATTTAACAATAGTAGACCGCAAAGGCACCGAGAATGTAGTCGTAGATCACCTATCTTGGTTGCATTGGGATAGCAAGGAGAATGAATATGTTGTATCTGATCATTTTCCTAATGAAACCCTCTTTGACAGTGTAGTAAATGATCAACCCACGGAAATAAATTGGTATAGTAGCATTCTTACTTATCTCACTTCCCAACAAATATCACAAGGGTTGGACTTTAGGAAGAAAAAATAGTTTCTTCACAAAAACAAGTACTTCATGAAAATCAAGGGACAACTCTATAAAGTCTATCCTGATGGCTTGGTTTGATGGTGTGTTCCTGATCAGGATCAATTAAAAGTTCTCCAGGATGCTCATGAGGGCCCCTGTGGGGGTCATTATGCTGGGAGATGAACGGCTAGCAAGGTCTTGCTTGCAGGATATTATTGGCCAACACTATTTCGGGATTCCCATCATTTCTCCCAATCCTGTGAATTCTACCAACATGATGGTGGAATGGTTGCTAGAATGGAGGGTCTACAATAATGGATTCAACCTTTGGAACCCTTTGATATCTGGGGAATAGATTTTATGGGGCCTATTACACTGATGTCCAATGGAAAGGCATATATCATCATTTCTGTTGATTACTTAACCAAATGGGCGAGAGCGGCCGCAGTAATAGACTGCACATCATCTATGGCTACATGATTTGTACAACAAAAAATCATAAACAGGTTTGGTATGCCACGTGCACTCATCTCTGATAATGGAACACATTTTACCAGTGCAACCTTTTGCAAATTGATGCAACACTTAGGGGTTGAGCATAAATTGACCACACCTTACCACCTCCAAGCTAATGGCCAAGCTGAGGTTACTAACTAGGAGATTACCAGAATATTAATGAGAACGATTAGCAAATTTAGGTGAGACTAGGGCACAAAACTGAACGACGCTCTTTGGGCGTACCGCTCCACTTGGAAGCTTCTTATAGGCTATTCTCCCTATGAGTTAGTGTATGGGAAACTACCAAAGCTCCCCATACAGAATGAGCTCAGTACACTATCCATGGCTTGCAACCCCCACCTAGACCTCGTCCTAGCACAAAAACAAGGGTTGGCAACTCTAAACGTGCTAGAAGAGAATAGATTGGTTGCACTATCATCAAATGAGTTGCATAAAGCACACAATAAATAGCGTCATGACTTAAGAATTTGAAGGTTTAGGTACCAACCAGGAGACAAGGTCCTTTACTGGAATCCCACTCAGCATACAAAATTTCAAACATTGTGGGAAGGATCCTATATTATTCATACAACCTTCCCCTCTGGAGCCATGATGATATACAAGCCTAACAACCTGGATAAAAGATTATTGGTTAATGTACAATAAACAAAGCCTTTTTGTGAACCCACAACATCCAGTACAAATTACACCTCCACTAGCGGGCAACCTTGCTCTCTATTTCAGATCTCTCCCTTGCAATTTAGTCATGGGGGAGATGGCCACCTATGCTAACCATTTTGGGGCCCTCAGCTCTTTTTAAGTTTTTTTTTTACACATTTTTGTTTTAAAACTTTTTTTAACTCTTCTTGTTTTTGTTTTACAACATCATTATACTTTTCCATTTTTTGTATGCGTGTGTTATCCACCCTGTAAGTTTGTTACCCAATAAGTGTTCTTCATGATGGTATGAACTATTTTCATGTTGATTGCTAATGTTTGGTTTTTACCTTTAAGTCACGATGTTGATACTAAGGTATGTTTCTTTTGATGTGGTAGGCAATGAGTTCACTTCATCCATCCATCCACTAGTTTCTATGGTCTCTCTTGGCTTGGAAATGTTCAGTCTCCTTCATAATAAGAACTTTAATGAATCAGTGACTGGGCATTTCTCAAACTAAGGACTCAAGGATTACAAAGGGTGTGACTTCAATGGAACTTGATGCATTTTTTCGGCCATTCTCTTGGGTGCTTGGATGTTTTCTTCTTGGGTTTTCTTGCTATTTCGATGTTACCCAATTATTGAAAGCTGAGACAATAAAAATAAGAAGTCTTTGCATGGTGTGGTTCTCACGCAAAAAAAAACACAGAGAAAGAGAGAGAGAGAGAGAGAGAGAGAGAGAGAGAGAGAGGTGAGAATTCAAAGCACACCCCTTAGACGAAATAAACTTGGGCTACAAGCATTGGTTATGGAACCAAAAGTGTTCCCTCTAACTAAGGCCCTTCTCGCTTCCCATTCTCCCCTTTGTTTTGTCAAAATGGTGGTGGCTCTTTGGAGGTGCATTCTTATTACTTCAAGAGGATGGATTGGCTAAATGCATTGATGTGAAGTCATTGGCTGTGGTTGGTTTGAGGTCAGAGTTGGAATGAGATTTGCCAAGTCACATTAATCATGAAACACACAAGGGGTTGTACAGCACCTTGTTCTTGAGACTCCCTTCCATTCTCTTCTCTCCATCCTTCTCTCCATTATTCACCTCATTGTCAGTTGTATCATTAGTGTATATATTTTGGTTGATGCATTGTTTTCTTTTTGGTAAATTCTTACGGTTAAGACTTTAACTCTTGTTCCAATTGACATTCCCAGAGCCTATGTACTCTTTGAATATGGGTTTGTCAGGGCATTAAGGGTATGAGCCTGCTTTGGGGAGGATCCATTGACATTCCTCTTTGGTGCACTAGTTAAATTCTTTTCCTTAAAATTTTTGCAATTAATTTTATTTTGTTCATTTCCATATTGACATCCATTTCATCAATGCCATAGTTGTCCCTTTTTATCTATCTTTCTTAATCCTTTTCTTTCTCCATTCTAATGCTACTGGAGGTTCACGATTAGTCATGGGGGTATGGGGCCCAATTTTTTCAATTTTCTCCTAGCCTCAATTTTTTCAATTTTTTCCTAACCCCTACACCTTTAGTAGTCATCATTAATACATCCCTAGATCTGCAATTAGCCATACCACAACCTAGCCAATGGACCTACACTGAAGCAAGGTATTACTTACATGATGATTCATTTACCCTTGCTAATATATGATTGTGTTATGTGAGCAGATGGCAATCATACAACAATGGATTGGATCTGGAGCAAACACTTGGAATGAAGTCGTGCTAGAAGCAGCTATGCAAGGAGCAAGACCGATGACGTGCTTATGGATGGACAATGAAAGGTGCAATCTTGGCATTGGCAGTAGCAACACTTCTTTCTCTCTTCTCTCTTAGCTGCCAACTAAGGCCTAATGTCAATGTAATAAGGTGTTCACCCTTGTTGTCATGAACGCCAGTTTTGTCAAGTCTTGTAATGATGATCTGTTCACATGTCATCCCATTAGTTCCATTCACCTCAATAATCCCATACCTTCCCAATATTTTGTAAGGAACTCAAGGATGATTTTTCATTTAGTCATGGGGGTATGATGAGACGTGATATTGCATAGGCCGCGATATCATGGCCACCATGATAATGCATCCCATGCGATATCGCGTCGTCCCCTATGATATCACGTACGCAATATCATGATGCACCGTCATATCTATAAATAAGAGGTGAGTCTCCCTTGTTTCTTGATCCTAGGCTAAACAGTAGAAAAAATTTGGCAGATTGATCACTCCAGAGATAGAATATTTTCCATGTGCCTGTAGTAGGAGTCCTACGGTGAACGGATCTTTATTCGAGCAACATTGTACCTGAACATAAGTTGTGTACGGAAATAAAGATGAACTTCCTGGATAAACCTTGCAGTGCATGGAATAGGATTTTATTTAATGTTATTTATTGCTTTCTCTCTCACCCTTATCTCTTAGTAATGCGGAATGAGTATGACTTGATTAGGAGCATTTAAAGATGTGTATGGATAATCAAGGAATGGATGCTCATCGCACTTAAGCTAGATTAGATTCTCTCAACCCTTTCCTCCTAGTTAAGTGCCTCAGTACGACCACTTCGAGCACGTGCATTATGCGTGGTGATCCCAGCAATGATTAGCGTTTGGTAGCNTTAGTTCATTAGTTAGAGTTAGCAATTAGTTTCTCAACCCTTCAACTCAATAGCATAGGAGATAAAACATAAAAGACCATAAAAATCATATACCTCAGACTTACTTAACCATACATCGTGACAACTACAAGTCTGGGAAGACAACGAATAATTAACCCTAAGTGTTTCATGGGGTGTGTAGGCCGTTAGTCTACAGAGTTCGATTGGATCGTGCATGCTATGCTCGTTTCGTATGGTTGAGTGTAGGGGTATCTTGCCACTCATTAGTAGGCCATTTGCACTACTAGTTTAAGACCATTTCAGGCCACTACATTGTTATTTTAGGGTCATGGTGGGCCATGCATTGTTAGTTTAAGGCCATGGTGGACCACAGTGTTGAAAGTAAAAGTGTTACCAGTTTTTGGCTATAGTAGGCTATGCATTACCAATTTAAGGCCATGGCAAGTTATGAAAATGGCTAGTTTAAGGCCATTTTAGGTCGTGGAAATAGTTTTATTTTTGTAATTTTAGGTTTTTATAATTTTTATACATTTTGATGTTTTTTTGCTAAATGGTGCACTAAATGAGTGGATGCATAAGATAAGTGGATAAATTTGTAAACAAAGCAAATAAATGTGTAAACAAACCAAAACGATGCATAATATAAGCATGCAAGCTAAATGTAAATGTGTAAACAAACCAAAACAATGCATAATCTAAGCATGCAGGCTAAATGTAAATGCATAAACAAATGCAATGCAAGAAAAAGTCAAAAATGCATGGCACGTAGTAGCAAAGGGTAGGCAAGTGCCTAGTGTATTTGGGCTAAGGGGTTACCTTGGTCACATAGTTGCTTTTTAATCTAGTGTGGATTAGGAGGTGCATAGGGCCTAGGGTGCACTACTTGGTATTCTCATGGACCCTCGCTCACTATGTTGAAGGGTGATTCTAACTACAAAGTGTCCTCTAGGACATCATTGGCTTCCACCACTTGTTCAAGCATGTCAACCTTATGCGTTGCATTGTTTGCCATAGGTGCATCACCAGGAAATTTAACCTTTGGCCCTTACTCTATTTCTATGTTATTGATGGCCAAAGGAATGGGGTTATCACCATGGATGATAACTTCACCACCTTCATACGGAAGGTGGATCTCTTGGTGAATTAGAGAAGAGATGGCTCATAACTAGGTCAACTAAGGCCTACCCAATATTAGGTTAGAGCTGGACATTTCCTCTATGACAGTAAATTTTGTAGTGATGGGGAATTTCTCCCCTACCATAAAGGCTATTATTACCATGACCCTAATAGTGATGCATGATCCATTGAAGGATTTTAGGCACACGATTTTTGTTGACCTTATTTGGTGTGTAAGGTTGAGCTTGTTGACGATGGTGTATAGTATTATATTTGTTGTTGCACCATCATCGACATGCACCCTGCAAATCTTGCATTGCCCAACATGTAAGGTAATAAACATTGGAGTTGTCATGACCTTCCCTCACTTGGGGTTAACCTTGATTGCCTTGTCACAAAACACTAGGGATGTTGAATCTAATTCCTGTGGTGCCAAGGGCAACATCACTACATGGATGACGTTCTCATCTATAGGGATGTCCTCCATAATAGGAATGGAGGCAAACATCTATGTCAATGCTTCTTGATGGGTAGATGAGGTCATGACTAGGTCATACAAGCTCAACTTGTATTTTTTTTGTTTGAGTGCTTGCTTGACCTGGGCTAATGCATTGATGAACTCTTTGCCATTGTCTATAGTTTTATCAGCCTTAGCCTCCTCCATGCAACCTAAGAGATGGATCTCCTATAGAGGGAACTTGGGCTTTGCTTTCTTAGCCTATTTGGAGGCTCAGTGTTTGGTTGCAGTTTGCTAGTTATGGCCTTTTCAGTTGCTTCAGTCATAGGAACTGTAGAGATAGGGACTAGCTTTGGTAGACCAAGTGCTCTTTGGTCTTGTTGTTGCCTAGCCATTTCATCTATGAGGCACTCGTTGGGCCTCTTGCATTGCCATTTAGTGGGTTTACCCATGTTTCCCATAGGGTCAGCCCTTAGACAAGAAGGGGCCAATGTACTACCCACTACTAGGCTTCAGGTAGGTGAGGGGCCAACATGTTGTGGCATCCTAATGATAAATGACTATTGGGCAGTTGTTGTTGTGACATGCTATGGGACTCGGACCACAAAGGGAGTTGGGGGTGCCCGAGGTGGCACTTTAACAATGAAGGGGGGCCTCAAATTCATGGAGGCCAAGGGAACCCTTGCACTACTAGAAGGCACTTAGACAACAAAAGGCTACTACACTAGTTTTGGACTGTTGTCCATGCTAATGGTGTTTATGACATAGTCAATACCATCTAGTCTTTGGGGCCTAATCAAGTTTTCCACGTCAAGCACTAGTTTATCCCTATCTATCATCCTTTTTAGATCATCTTACAAAGCTTGACAAAAGTCCATGCTATGACTGAACAACTAGTGGTAATGATAGAATTGATCTACCCTAAAGTGTTTTGGGACCAGGGACTTATTTGGTGTTGCTGAGGTAGGATTCCTCAGTAGCTCATAGTACTTGTCATGCCTTTTGCATGCATCCTTAAACATTTTCTTATGTTGGATGTGCCCAGATTTCAACAATTTATCTAGTAGCTTTGAGGATTTTAGTGGCAATGAGGCATGCTTTGAGCAATCCTTACACTCAAAGTTGGGCCTTGGAGTAGTTTGCATTGTGTCCACTACAAATGTGGATGAGTTGGTTGCTTAGGCACCAAAGTTGGTGGATTTTTGAGTTGGGACTTTGGGTTGCTTAACCATTGACCCCGAGTGGATTGCTTTAGCATGTGTGGCTATTTTTGCCACTATTGAATTTTGCTTTCTAACATCTCAATTTTTGTAGGCTACATAGACCAATTCCTTACTAGCTTGCACTATGTCTTCTATGTTCTTAGCTTGGGCAAAGGCCTAGATTAGGGATTAGAGGCCTAAGTAGTACAGTTTTAACTTGATGAAGTAATTAACTGCATCCTTAAAGAGGGTCAAGAGGTATGTCTTTGCTATTGGCTCTCTGATTTCATTCAATGAGGCACTCCAATATTGGATAAACTTTTGCACAAGCTCTAGATGACCCTACTTGATTTGCATTAGTTGGTCCAAGGTTGTTTTTGGCTTTAAATTATACTTGAAGCACATTACAGACTAGCTTAAGAGGTCTTCCAAAGAGGAAAGAGAACCTCTAGGCAATTCCTAATACTAGTCTAAGGATTTTCCAATTAGTGACATGGCAAAGATGCATATGATGGCATGTGGCCATGCTTGTAGTAGCAGGCACTTGGACCTAAACATTACTTGGTGTGCGTTGGGGTTCCCTTCACTATTGTACTTGGTGAGTTGAGGCAGCAAGACTCCAGTTGGCAAAGTTAGGGATGGGACCATAGGACTTATAGGGTCATCCTAGTAGAATTTCACCACCTTGATAGTTTTGAAGGAAGAAACTTTAGTTGCCTCACCTTCTTTGTCAAACTTTGGATCAGCTCGAATGCCTAATCCAAGTTTTAAGATGCATCAATCAGTTGCAGTGGTTGTGCTATTTACTCTGTTGGTTGTATAGCCTAGGGCCAGATTGTTAGTTATAGAGTCACATGATGTGGTTGATGCATTGGCTATGCTATGGGCATGGTGATTGGGAAAAGCCATGCATGTGTGGATTGGATGGACACCAAGGGCACCCACAAAATAGGTAGGATGCAAGGTGCTTGAGTCATTTGAGACTAAGAGACATGTACTATGTGAATGTAAGGTTAAGATGATGTGATGGCTACTGGCAAAGATAGCTAGGTAAGTTGAGATGATGCCATGGAGGATAAGTGGAAAGGGGTTGTTGCATCATATTGCATGTATTGTGTGTGATGCATTACCACTACAGGCATCAACCTAAGCTGGATAGAGTGGGAAGGTGATGTTGATGTTATAATTATCTCAGGGAGGATGGGTGAACTAAACTAAGAAGGGGTCAGATTGAGGAATGGTTGTTGGAAGATGGTGTGAAAGGGGCTCTCATGTTCATAGTGAGCTTTGAACTCATCTTCTTTCTCCTTTAGGGCTTCCTCATAGTTTGTCCCTACATCATGCTCACCTACTTAGATGAGCTAGGATAACAACTGGTGATGGGACTCTATGAGTAGGATGATGTCAAACAAGAAAGGAATATACTCTTTTCCATCGTGATGAATTAGTTCAAAGTCCCGTTTTGCCTCCATCTCAAGGTGATCTATAGGCAACCTTGTTTGGATCTTTGCACATACAAAGTTGTATTATTCATTGTTGAGTGCAATGGCCCCTTGTTATATGGTTAAGGTATCAAGTGTGTTTGACACCAATATCAAAGGCTGATTTGGATTCATGGTCATAGATTGAGTTATGAAAGGGAGAGCTACAGATCACTAGTTGCAAAAAAAATGGCTAACTCTGCTAACTATAGAAAAATAGCTAACTCTAGAAACTACAAAAAATGGCTAAGTCTAAAGACTATGAAAAATGGCTAAGTCTGGAGACTGTGCTCTCTACGATGAGAGCTAACTACACTCTCCAAAAACTATGCTTTCTACATTGAGAGAATGGAGACTTGGGAAAATAGTGGAGAGAAGTGTCATTTGGGTTGCTACGCAAGGTCCCGAGGGATCAACTATGGGGTCCAAGCTACATCGACGAGTTGATAGACAACTATGATGCAGAGACCATGCAAGACAACCACAATGGAGTCCAAAAAAATGGTTTAGCCCTTCTTCTAGTGTCAAAAACTATAATGACTAAAAAAATCGATGGCTAGAACACCGAGGGATCCATGGGCGTAGAGCCCTAACATCAAGTCCACTTGAGGGGCTACTGGAGGTAGAGATAGGGTGCCTAGAATGGTCTTGTCAATCAAATGGGGACTTACCAATGTGATTCCAAATAATGCTAAGTATTCACATGATGTTAATGGTGTCAAGCATAGTCATGGGTGTCCCAGAGGGTCAAGCGTAGTCAAGGGCTCCAGCAGAAATGAGGGTGCCAACATGCAAAGATTGCCACCTGAGCATAATTGTAACATGACTATTTACTCAAAATAGTGAAAATGTAAAGAAAGTGTGAAAAATTCAAGAGAGAGAAATGGAACACTACCCCAAATGGGGTTGAGTGTAGTTAACACTAAAAGAGGTTAGAAGGTATGTGGTGTACAATAGGCACAATAGAGAGCATAGTCATAGTCTCAGAGGTGTCTAGCCATGAAAGACTAAGGTTCCATCATGGTGTTTGTGCCTACCGAGTTGGCCATTGTAGTGTATCGTAGGTTGCGGTGTTCTGCTTGGCTACAATGGGGCTGCATTATTTGCAACTTCACCAAATGCTAACCCTTACTCTACCAAAATGTCAACTTGCCAAAAGTGCCAACATTCAGGTTTTCCAACCTTCTAATTTGCCAACCTCTAAAATGTAGAGGGCTAGGGTATTTATAGGCCTAGGGTTAGCATGAAATGCAAATCGGCTACCATGTGGTAGTGGGATGATTGGAACTACAATACATCCAACTACACTCTCCACTAAGGCTAGTGGTGTTATGCTCTGCTCTATGCTCTACTAGACTCTGTGAGACTATGAGACTATGACTACACTACCAACTACATGTGCCTGTACCAAAAAGACCATAATGTACATGAAAAATGCAACTTTGGAGACTACACTCTAGGACTATACTCTCCATTGTCTTGAGTGGGATCAAGTATAGTTACAATTTGGAGACTAAAAGGGGTACAACAAAGATTCATTTTTGCAAACTATGCTTACTAGGGATGACTCAGAGCTGAGGTGAATGCTAGTGCTACGTTGTGGAGGCCTTTGGAGGCTGTTTTGACTAACTATGCTTGACTATGCTCTGGATTGGGGGAGAGCATAGTCCAACACTTAGAAAAATTTTGCAGAAAAGTAGTTGTGTGTTGACTATGCTCTCCACTCCCAACTGGGGTCAAGTGTAGTCTTAGTACTTTGTCAAAACTTGCAAAAACTAGTTTCTAGTTGACTATGCTTAACTATGCTCCATGGCAATGAAGAGCATAGTCTTGACACTTCGAAAATTTTTGCAAAACTAGGTCTTCCATGCTAATTACACTTGACTATGCTCTAGGGAAATGGAAAGTGTAGTCTTAGCACTTTAAAAAATTTTGCAGCTGCTAGCTTGATAGTTAGAAAAATTTGGAAAATTAGCCTTTTGTGTTGACTACACTCTTTACTTAGCTAACTATGCCCTAGGGCAGTGGAGAGCATAGTCCCAACACTTAGAAAAATTTTCAGTAACTTGCTTTGTGATAACACTTAGGAAAAATTGTAAAAAATCAATTTTTGAAGTTGACTACACTCTTCACTAGGGTGACTACGCTCTAGGGTAGTGGAGAGCATATTCTAAGCACTTAGAAAAATTTGCAGAAAGTGGCATCATGCTAACACTTAGGCAGATTTGTAGTCAAGACATGGTAGCCCAAATTTGGTGGTGTTTTAGTTGACATTACATTTCTCAACCTAGAATTGATAATAGATGAAGCTCTTGAATAACTTCACACTAGGCTAAAAGGGGTTGAGGGTGTGATGGAGATAGTAGTGTTCTACCGATACTTAGTAGAGGCCACCTAGCACAAAAGTTAGAAGACCTTGGATCTAACCTGCTAGGAGAATGTGCAACTGATCGTAGAAAACCATCACCTATGAAACATTAATGTGCATAAAGAATAGTTTATCAATTTTATCCATTAAGAGTAGGACTAACTAGCTAGAGAAAATACAAAGCTAAGGAGATTGGTAGTTGAGAACAAATATCTCTCCATGGAGGGGGTCAATGGCCTTCACCAGAAGACTACAATAGAGGTAGCCACCTGGAAATCAAAGGCTCTCAAATGCCAGAGAGTTAAGGATCACTATAGAGACTAGGTTGGCCTATAGAAAGAAGTAAATGAGAAACATATTCAAGTGGTAAAGGAAAAGATGAATAAAACCATCCAACAACTCCAACAAGGATGCAAATTATGGTAGCCCATCATTGATGGGATTAATCAATATAATAAAGTGGAAATTCACCTAAAAGAATTGAAAATAGAGGAAATGACTGAATACATGGATCTAGCCAATCTCTAGTACAAAAACCTAGCTATGTTGATTGCCAAACAACCACAATCAAAATTGGAAAAGTAGGTGGCCAGCTCATACTTATTATATGTGGCCGAGTTCAAGCATCACAAGGACACCAAGCAAAAGCTTGTAGTGACAAACATTGAACTCAAGGTTCTCATGGGAAAATATAATAATTAGAGATCTACTACCAAGAACATAGCCAAAAAATGAATGACTACCATGAGCTATAGAATGCAGTAAGGGCATTTGATGTTGAATGTAAAAAATCTGCTACCTAGTTTGTCAATGTTAAAGAGCTATTCCTAGTAATACATAGTCTATGGGATATCCCCATTCCAGCCCATATTAGTGATTTCATGTGAACTATAAATGATCCCCAAAATAAGGAGGAGAATATGAATGCATTACTGGATGTCTTTCACCTTTTGCTAGAGGTAGTAGCCATAGTAGGATAGCCATAGCCACCTCAGCCATAGTGCATGCCTGAAGTTGATAAAGTTCCTTAAGAACCTCAAGAAACTCCACTACCTAGGATTGTTTGATCTTCTCAACCACCTTCATGCTATCAGAGGATATGTTATCTAGTTTTGAGTAGTCATGTCATGGTGTTCAATTCTGTATGTCATGAGCATCACCAATTTTTTGTAGTATGTTGATTTGTACACTCGGGTACTCTATTTTGATATGTCAGTTTATTATGTCAAGAGTCAATCAATAATCCCATACCTTTCCAATTTTGCAAAGGAACTCAAGGACATGTTTTCATTCAGTTGTGGGGGTATGATGAAGTGTCAAAGTGTCACATCGATGGGCCCCTATTGTTGTGGCCACATCATTGTAGAATTTGTTACATTTATGGGGCCCCATCAATGTAGCTCCACAATAAAGTCTATAAATACAAGCTCACTAGCCATGTTTATGAGAGGTCAATTCATCGTTATAGTAGAGCTCTTGCAGTTTTTTCATTTAAAAGTTATAATATTTCTTTGTGCCTGTATCAAGAGTCAAAAAGTGTATGGATCTTTATTCGAGCATTGATGTACCTGAGCACACTAGTGTGACTGGCAATAAAGATAAGCCTTTTAATCAAACTTTACAGCACTTAGAATATATTAATGATTCATTTATGCATTTATTGTTTTCATTAATTATGTAATTAATTAAGCTAAATTATACTTCAAGTGATTAGTTAATTAATTAAGCTAAATAGATTAAACACATAAGTATGACCACTTCAAGCGTAAACATGTATTTACTTGGTAATCCCAGGAGAGCTATTGCTTAGTTCACCCAGTAGCATAGTGCTTGGTAATCCAAGTAGTGGATATGTGGGTTTAGGACATGTATGGAAAGTGGGAATGGATGCTTATGTTAGGACTAGTAAAAGACTAGTTAATTAGTTAAATTAAATTAGTTATTAAATTACTTCATTTCTCTATTTCAAGCACCAAAAACATAAAACATAAAATAATAAAAAAAAAATATCGATTACACTTAACCATATCTTTGTGCATCACAAGTGTAATTGGGAAGACAATGAATGACTATTAGAGCAAGGTTCACTTCCTAGAAGACTAGTGTACTAGAAGATATAGAGTCTACAAAATTTGACTAGATCGCACATGAACACTTCGTGATTCATATGGTTGGGTGTAGGGGTTTCTCAACCACTCATCAACCCATATTATGATTGAAAAGTTAGATAAATTCAAAAATAAACCCTTAATTATTATATCTTTGATTGTTATGACCTCTCACAATTATCATTCTCTTATTTTTTATACCATGGAATGGTTGGTTACAAGAATTGCTTTAAGTCCATTGGTTTTTATTTTGTTTGTTAGTTAAAATATTCTTATTTATTCTTATACTTACCCCTTAATATTATCTTTTGGTGTTAGAAAATTTTGGCTCAATTTCCTTATCTACACGCAATTCTCTTGCCCATGACTAAGTTGAGCACTCTAGGATTAACAAGGTTTAAGAATCATGAAAATCAAAGTTGCAATGAGAAAGTCATGTAGCTAGGAAGTTTAGGCATTAGAGCTTAAAAAAACTACATGAACTCCCATTGTGTTGAAATGGTAGAATGAAAACATTTCTAATTACTTCCATGTATATATAGATTTTTATATGCACGACATCATAGCTGCGATGTTGTAGGGCATATGACATCATAGATACAACATCATCACTTAAAAATTTTGGATTTTTGGCCATTTTTGATGGAAAATTTGAGTCAATTAGATAGTTTAGAAGATTTAGAGGTTGTCTGTAGGGTCTTGAATCATAAATGATGCTTGGATTATACAAATTTGACATTTGAAGATCATAAGGAAGGAATCTTTAGTAAACAAGGTTTATTAAGATATATATAAGATGGAGTGAGAATTGTCAAAAGTATGGTTAGATATAAAGACTTAGAAAAGATAAAAGTTGTAGTTAAAGTGCCTTGGAGGCACAAGATTATGGGGAATTGGTTGTCAAATATGAGATACAAGAGTTATACAAGTGAATCCTTCCCAAAGCACGCTACAACCCTTAGTGCCCTTGTACATCCACACCTATAAGTGGTTGTAGTTACTCAAGGAGTTGAATGTAGAACATACCTATCATGTAAAAAACACATGTTGGTATCACCAGGATGGGAAAATAGAACTATATTATAAAAAACCCTATAATTATGATTAAATATATCAGTGAGGTGGAACAGGATTAGAAAGGATTATAGAAATTGGAACATGAGGTGTCTTACCATAGGCATAATGAATTCTTGTGTGTGAGATATGGTTAAAGTGATCATTAGCCCTTCCATACGAGATCAAAACCAAGTCTATACCACTTACCAGTGACATCACATTGTATCATCCCAAAACTAACAATCATAAGAGTACCACTACTACAAAAAAAATTATCCCTTGGCAATGTAGTTCAAAGAAGAAGTTTATTAATAATGCACTTATTTTTGAGATTTCTAAGAAGTCACCTACCTTCAAGCATGGGTAACATATCTTTCTAGTGGAACCTCCAAAAATTTTATTCTATGCATTTATTATATTTTTACTATGTTGACCTTACCAAAGGACTACCTTTAGTCATGGGTAACATGTCTTTCCAATGACATGGTAAGATAGCATTTATTGTACTCATACTTTTATTTTTTGTTAGAACTTAAGAAAATAATACAATCTTCACAATAGGATAAAACTCATAGTAGTAGTTCAAGAGAATCACAAATCCTACACCATTTTCATTTCCACTTGGTCCTTCACTTTTCTATTCAAGCATAATGATCACAAGTTTATGTTAGTTTTATTATGAAAGAATATCATTATGACCATGGTAAGAACCTCTTATTATTGGAAATGAGTGGATGGATGATGTGGTCTTACTATATATAGAACCAACCCTTCCATCATTTGATAACATAGGGTAATCTTCACCCTATTAGGACTACATCTTGCTTTATTCCTTTGCACTTTATTCAAAAACTCACAAAAATATGTATAACACAATTGATGAAAAATCATAGAAAAAGTATAAAAAAAGAAAAATAGAGAAAGAATTTAAAAGATACCAAAGAATAGAAAATAATTAAGAAATGAAAAAAGGTATAAAAGAATAGAAAAGGTATCAAAAATTTGAAAATATAGTAAGAAAAGAAAAAGATTTAGTTCAGTGCTTAAGTATCACATAGGACACCCCCACAACAATCATTGAAAATAGTCAACCAGAAGATGGAACAGGTTGCAAAATGATTGTTAAATGGGATAGAATGCATGAAGGATTTGGGATGTTCATGGAATGATTTGACTTGTTGAACATTTACTAGAATAAGCTTGTGTGGGCTAGTTCAATGGTAGATTTGCATGGAACAAGATGGGTATGTTGCATGGACGATATAAGGTCCTTTACATAAGGTTTGGAACTTAGCCTTTTATGGCACATGATTGGGATTATAATATAGGACTTTATCACCTAGTTGTATTGGTACTTGCCATATCCATGTGTCATGCCTATGTTTGGAGTACTTCTTATGTATTTCATTGCTCATTAGAGCTACAAGTCTATTTTCTTCTAGAAGGTTAAGGTTCATGAGACATTCTTTTTTAGTGAAGTTGAGATATAGGTTAAGTTCACTAGTAGTAGCTAAAGTTTGTAGCTTTTCTTGGATTGGTAGTATGGATAGTTTCTCATAAACTAACTCATAGGATGAGTATCCTATTGGAAGTTTCCATGTGGCTCGATATGCCCATAGAGCATCATTTAGCTTAGTGCTCCAATCCTTTCTAAATTTAATAATGGTTCTAGTTAATATTTTAGTGATTTCTCTATTAGTCACTTTCACTTGACCATTTTCTTAGGGATTGTATGGTGTAGTTAATTTGTGGTTCAACCCAGGTTATTGCATTAGCTTTTTGAATGTAGCTCCTATGAAATACATTCCATTGTCAAATATGAGCATATGTGGTACTCCAAATCTATTCACCACATGTTGTTAAAAGAATTTAGTAGCTATTTTGGTAGTGCAATATTTGATTGTAGCTAATTCTATCCATTTTTTGCAATCATCAACTATCACTATAATATATGCTTTCCTGCTGGACATCAATGTGATGGGCCCCATAAACTCAATTCTCCAAATGTTAAATGGCTCTAATGGCTAGATCCATTGTTGTGGCCCTTCATGTATAGCTATTATTCCACTATTGTGTTGACATCTTTCACAAGATTTAGTGAACTTATGTGCATTTTGGAATATGGTAGGCCAAAAGTAGCCTACCAACACCAACTTTTGTGTTGTTCTACTCCCTATGTAGTGACCACCACATGGTCCTTCATGAACATCTTCTAGAATTCTTTGTTAGTTCTCCTATGGAACATACCATTTAACTAATCCATCAGCATAGATCTTGTAAATATTTCCATTGATTTCCATATATCATTTCACTTTGTGGAGGAACTACTACTTCTATTTCTTATTTCACTTAGCAGGAAATTCTTTGATAATGAGTAAGTCATGTAGTAAATAATCCATGACTTGTCTATTGAGTTGATAGCCATTGTTATCTTTGTAAATAAATTTTCATTGGGAAATTGGTCAAATCACTGTTCATCTTGCTTATGTGGTTCCCATCTTAATCTTGACAAGTGATTTGCTACAAAATTTTCTATTCCTTTCTTATTGTTCACTATGCTATCAAACTCCTGTAATATCACAAGTCATTGTATCATCCTTGGACTAGCTATTGGTTTATTCATTAGAAATTTAATGGCACTATGATCTATGTGGACATAAATAGGATACCTTAGCACATAATGTATAAATTTCTCAAGTGCATACACCATAGCCATAAGTTCATTTTCTGTAGTGGTATAATTGAGTTGTGCTCTTGTGATGCTTCGACTAGAACAGTGTATGCAATATGGTCTTTTCTAATCATCAAGCTGAGTTAGTACTACATCCAATGCATATTTTAAAGCATCTACCATAATGTGGAAGGGCTTAGACCAATCCAAAGCTTAAAGGATTGGTGTTTCAACTAGCTTCTTCTTTAGTGTCTCAAATGCCTTCTCACACTATTCTATCCATTGGAATGATGCATCTTTCTCATTAGCTCGACTTGCGGCTTTCCTATTTTTAAAACATTTTCAATGAATCTTCTATAATATCATGTGTGACTAAGAAATTATCTAACATCATTAATAGTTTGTGATCTCTAGGTGATATTTTGAATTACTCTTATCTTATCTAGATCTACCTCTATTCTTTTTTGTGATATTCTATGTCCCAAAACAATCCCATCTTGGATCATTAAATGGCTCTTTTTTCAATTGAGCTTCAAATTAGTTTTAACATGCCTTTTCAAAACCTATCCTAATAGGTCCAATGCCTATTTAAATTCTGGTCCATAAGTACAAAAATCATCCATAAACACCTCTACTTTGTTACCAATCTATTTTTTGAAGATAATTAGTACTAGCCTTTGGAAAGTAGTGGGAGCATTACACAAGCCAAAGGGCATCTACTTGTAAGTAAATGTCCCCCAAGGACTAGTGAATGTTGTCTTCTCTTAATCTTCTAGTGCAATGTGAATCTGATTATACCCATTGTATCCATTGAGATAACTATAGTACTAATGTCCTATAATGGTGTTGAGGACTTGGTCAACAAATGGTAGAGGAAAATGGTCCTTGAATGTTATTGAGTTTAGCAATTGGAAGTCAATGCATATCCTTCACTTTCCATCTTTCTTTGGAATAATGACTAAGGAACTAACCCATTCATTGTCTACAATTAGATAGATGAATCCTATTTTTAATAGTTTTTTCAATTCTTATTTTACCACTTCCTTAAGTTTAGGATTCAGTCTTCTTTGAGGTTGGTGATGTGGTTTGACAATTAGATCTGTATAGTTTCTATGTTAGCATATACATGGGTCAATGCTTGTTATTTCATTATAGGACAATGCAAATGCTATCAGCCATTTATTCACCACTTCTAATAATCTTCTCTTCTATTCTTTATTGAGATTGACATTAATAATTACTAGTTTCTTATTATTTAGAAAAGCATATTCTAGTATTTTTGGTAGGGCTTTCAACTCTAAAGGTTCTTATCCAACTTGTCTAGGATTTCTAGCTATCCCCATTCAATGTCTTCTTCTTGATGTAAGTGTACATAAGGGTGTTTCTTCCTTAACTGCTCTAACTTATCAGTTTCTTCAACATAGGCACTTATAATTTGATTAGATGATTCCATATATATATTAGACTCTATTTATTTTTTCATAATTAGCCACTAGGTGCCTTCTTGTTTAGTGGCTACCACATATAAGCATTGCTACATACACATATCTTCTATACATTAGTTATATGCTATATATTGATTTCCTATTTGATAGCCCAATTTTTTTGCATGCAATTGCACTCATTATGACTATATGCAATACATGGAACTCAGTGGCTCTGTATAATTCTAGCTTCATCTTCCTTGGAAATTTCCAAGGAAAAGTCTTTAATTCCTATCTTAGCATCCATAGTGCTAATTCATGCTCTTCCCATGATTATAGAAAATTATCCCCTTTTTTCCCATGTGTATTACTAAGGAGTTAGCAGGGTAGGATCAACCAATTATGGTGGTGATGATACCATCCACCTATCCAATTTGAACAATGATTGACTTATCTACAAGCTTTAATTGGATGTTGCTTTTCTTTAATGGAGGAAGATTTAAGGATTTGTACATATCTTATGAAATCAGGTTTACTATTGACCTAGAATCTAGTAGAGCTTTGCATGGCTTATAACCTACTACTTCAAGGTATACTAAGGGACTCCCTAGATCTATTCTCTTTTGAGGAAGCACTCCTGCCTTAAACCAATGTGTGATGGTTTGAGTGAGCATGATAATAATTAAATTTGGATCGATAGAATGTGGATGCTTGGTATTCCCATAAGGAGTATGTGTGAATGGGGTTGATGTAAGTCAAGTTCCCATTCTTTGAACCCTTTCTAGACTTGTTCTAAAAAATGGATGTTTCCTAGATCAAGGTTTAGTCATTATCACATCCTCTTATGTATTCATTGCTCTAATAGCAATCTTCTACTATGGTTGTGTTGGCAATTCTCCATGCATGATCGATGATGGTACTAGTGGTAGAGAATTAGGAGGTTGAGTTGACAAGCTAGCTATTGGTTAATGTGTGTAAGGATCAAGATCCATTCTTAGAGTAGTGGGCTTATAATACTCTACTAGATAATAGTTAAAGGAAGCATGGACTAAAGAATTTCTAGGAGAGATTAGATGTTGAACATAATATCCATAAGGATTAGGTTGCCTATATGGAAATTGCTACCTCGATGGTGGCATTCTCCATGCTTGTGGTTGTTGCCACTACTATTGGTATTGCTCTTGTGGCTAATGATAGGCTCTAGCTAAATAATATAATGGTTGGAAGGATCATCTAAGATTACCCTGTGAATAAGATAATCGCCTTGGCATCTGCTTCTTAATAAATCTTAAATTAGACTCTTGCAAGTGGGCCATGACAAGACAACATCTCTTAGGATGTTCATATTGGCACACTTTGCATCCTTCATAACCTTTCGACCTAGAGTCTATAATTTACTCAACTGCAACAAATTTTGTTTTTTGTTTGTAATTTTCTCATCCATTTTCTCTTCTTTTCTTCTCTTCTTTGTTATTTTTTAATGCTTATTTAGTCTTCTCTTCTACTATCTTAAGGGCTATAACAAATATTTCATCTACTAAGTCCCACATCTTCTCTACCTTGGTTGTTATGTCATTGATTGATTTCTGAATTGGTAGAGTCTTCTTTTGGATGACATCCTCTAAGGTTTCATCTTCTTGTCTATTGCACATTCTAACATCTCATTTTCTTATCATTGGATCTTAGTTGTGCTCTTTAGCTAATTCCCTCTTTTTCAATTCTCCTTCCTCCTTGGCTACCTAGTCTATCAACCTTTGAATTCAGTGGATAGTCATCTATAATAAGCTTCCTTGGGCATGTACTCCAAGGGTTTCTCCAATCTTATTCCTTAACCCATTAACAATATGTTCTAGTTGTACTATTTGCAAAAATCCATGGCATGGGCATCTATGTAACAAAGAATAGTATATGCACATTACTACATCAAGGGATTCATGTGTTCCTTATTTCCATCCTTGGATTTTTTTTCTTAAATTAGACACTCTGAAGTAGGTTTGATATGTTTCATTAAAATCTCTAGCATGGTATCCATCTTCAAATTGATTCTAGTTCTAAGGATCTATACTAACTCTTTTCCTTCTTAATGAATGTTTTGGAAAAAACATTAACTTCTACCAAGCACTCTCAATATTTTGCAGGTCACAGGCATTGTGAAATAATAAAAGATGGTGCTATGAATCTACATTATATTCAACCTTAAATTTTGGAATATTGTTCATGTCTAGTTGCTTGATGCAACTATCCTTTATATGCCTAGTAGGGATATACATTGCTTCTTTGATGTTAAGCATGCTATGAGTGGCCAATAAGGATTCTTCATGATTATCGAACTCATAATCTTCATTATAGTAGTGATTCCTTTGGTGCTCATAGTGTTATCTTTCTTCATGCTTTTTCCTAACTCTTATTTGTTCATAATTGTCTTCTTCTTCATCAAAATACCTTCTTTGATATTCATGTCTCTTATGATCCCTATGTCTTTCCCTATCATAATCTCTAAGTCTTCTAAGTCTCTTATGATGCATGTATATTATACAACATATAAAATGAATGGTAGAAGCTTAAATTATTTCCAAGGATACTCATCAAAAAAGGAAAAAGCTAGTACCAATCCTTGAAATTGGAATCTATTTGCCAATGAAGTACCATGTTGGAACTATTTAACAACAAGTACCAAATGTACTTCAGAGTGTCTAACTTATGGATGTAGATTTAAGAATGTAAATAGGGAAATTATGAGTCCTAGGATGTGACCCTAGGCAGGTACTACTCTCTATTACACTAATGTGTAGAACATGGATACTCTCAAAGGGGAAAACTTTGTCATATCATAGATGGATTATAAAATAAGAAAAGGAAAACCCTTGGGGTCTATGCCCAAGAAAGACTCTTTAAAATGTCAACCCATCAAATCCAAAGGTTGATTGAATAGGTGGTCAAAGAAGAACGGGAGTTGAAGAAACATGAGAGTGTAGAAGAGTATAACATGAACCCCTTCATTTATAAAAGGGAGATGTGTTTCTATGATTAAGAGGGAAGCACCACTTGATAAAGTGGTGCATAGGAAGATCTTGTCGATACAAAAATCTATAACTAAAATATTAGCTAAGGTTAATAAAATGTAAGATTCCTTAAATAAGAAGTTTTAAATAACTCTTAAAACTACAGAAGAAAGAATGAAGAATGAAGAAAAGGGTTACCATTAGCAAAAGGGTAAACTTGTAATGATTAAAAAGGTTGTAGATTCTAAAATAGATGATGACAAATGTGATATTTATCAATATGAACATCCTAAGAGATGTTGTCTAGTGTTGCCACATATGCAAAAGTCTAGGGTATATGCATTACATTCCAAATTTGCAAAATGACAAATACCCAGACGATTGCCTTACCCATAAGGCAACTATAGGCAGTAGTTCCATCAAGCAACATATTATCCAAGTGAAGCATCTCCTCAACCTCAAGAGCAATACTAGTAGTGGCAACATCCACAATCATGGGGGATGCCATCACCATGGCAACAATATCCTTACAGGTAGCTAGAGCCTTATGGATATTATGTCCAATAGCCTATATTCCCTCATGACTCATCCATCCATGCCTCTTTCTCTCATCACTACTATCCTTGAAATATTATAGAGTACCTTCTCAAAGAGAAAAGTCTCCTTTTTCTTTTCCTCCTCCATATCCCTCAATAGACTTTACATCATCAACTACCACACCCTTGCCACCTACTCCACCTATGAAAGGAAAATTTCCATCATAACCATAGTAGCAAAACACCACAAGGGTAGTAAACTTACAGTTAGATATTCATTTGAGTGGTTCTAAATAGAAACCTCATAAGAGACCATTCTTTAGAATGAACAACCCCATAAAACCCTCACAAACAATCATGGTTGTTAACCCTACCTTGTTTACCTTTGAAACTACCCTCAAGCTATGTCCAAAATAAAAGGCCTCTAGTGTCCATAATATGATGTTGATCCACATTGTCACTAATTGGATAAAGGTTGTCCACCTTCCCAGGAAGTGATATGATCTTGAAAGTCCTATTATCTATTTATAGATTGCAGGGAACAATCCATGTAAGGCACTATTAGATTTAGGTTCTAAGATAAACTTAATCCTCCAAGAAATATACAAGACTTGGAACCTACCTCCTTTTTAAATGAGAAATATCATATTGGAACTTGCAGATCAATCCATCACTATTCCTTTAGGGCTAGTCGAGGATTTTATTGCCATAGTCTATGGGTGGTCCTATCCTACAGATTTCCTTGTAATCGATGTGGATAATTGTAAGGTGGACTTTTCTATTACTATGAGAAGGACTTGGCTAAGTACCATAGACATCAATATGGGGATTAGAGACCTTTCCTTTAAAATATTTAAGGAAAATGAATTTGATGAAATGGACAAGAAGAGGATTTTATGTATCGTATATAGTGATACAAGGTACCATTGCATGCAACGAATATGGACAATAAAAGGTACATCTATCCAAGCATGCAACCAATGTGACAAAATATCATTTAAAAGTGCATGTATGTAATAGCCACAGCATAGGAAAGTACCTAGTGGCTAACATCAAAACATCAAGCTAAATCCATAATATGTATGGAACCATTAGAGAGCCTCATAAGTGCCTACATCGAGAATTTGAATGAAATGAATTCTTCCACACATAGAATAAAATGGAGTGGGGAGAGTTGAAAATCCCATATCACTTGAAGCAGAAGCCCCTTGAACTAAAAGCTTTACTAGCAACTTTAGAGTAGGCTTTTCTTAATAATGGCAAATCGATAATCATTGATGTCAACCTTAAGATCAGAAAAAGAAGCTACTAAAGGTGGTGAAAAAAATGGCTAATGGTCTTTGCTTCATCGTATCATGAAATAACAAGGATAGATCCATGGATATGCTAGCACCACATCTATACAAATTCTTCCATCAAGCCAAGAAGGAAATCGCAGAATAGGTTGAACCCAAAACTTAAGCAAGTTGAGGAGGAAGAAGAATAACTTCTTAAGACTAGGTTCATATATCCAATTATGGATAGCAAATGGGTTAGCCCACTTGTGATTGTATCTAAGAAATGAGGGAACTAGAGAGTTTGCATAAGTTTTAGATTTTTGATTATAACAACCTTCAAAGATCATTTTCTATTGTTATTTATTGATTAAGTATTGAACACCATTGTAAGACATTGCTATTACAACTTTTTGGATGGTTATAGTGGCTATAACCAAACCTATATTGCACCAAAGGATTAAGCCAAAATAATTTTCATAAGTCCTTCAAGGACTTTTTCATACATAAATATGTCCTTTGGCTTATGCAATGCTCCTACTACTTTTTCATACTTGGTGGTTGGCATCTTTCAATAGTAGATTGATAGTGGATTAGAAGTCATTATGGATGACTTCTTTCCCTATGATACCACATTTAAACAATCCTTGGACTACCTTGAACAAGTGCTTCAACAATGCATGGAGACTAATCTGAAGCTCAACTGGTGGAAAAGCCACTTGATGGTCCACAAAGACATAGTCTTAGGGCACTAAATTTCAAGAAAAGAATTGAGGTGGACTCAGAAAAGGTACAAGTCATCCAAGGAATCACAAGATAACCTAAAACAATAAATGAATCCTTGGGCATACTAGTTATTATCAGTGTTTTATTGAGAATTTCTCAAGAATTGCTAAGTCATTAATAGAGCTAGCAAAAAAGGATGCACCCTTCAAATGAACTAAGAAATGCAAGCTAGCATTCCAGAAATTAAAGCAAAAATCAATAGAAACACCCATTATATGTGCTCCAAATTGGTTCAAACCCTTCCATGTCATGAAGGATGCATCCAATTATGCATTAGGGGCCATGCTTACACAATTAAACAATCAGAAACGTTCTTATTACATCCATTGTGTAAGCAGAAGCATTGTGGGGGCATAGTTGAATTACACCACCATGGAAAAGGAGCTCATGGTAGTGGCGTATGCCCTAGATAAATTCAAATATTATGTGCTTGGATATCAAATCTTTGTACACATAGATTAGAGTGTCATTAGGTTACTCATGAATAAACCATTGGTGAGCCCCTGTGTCATACAAAGGCTAGAGATTCTACAAGAGTTCAATCTTACAATGATGGTTAAGAAGGAAATTGAGAACATGATCATTGATCACTTATCTTAGTTACAATGGGATAGAAAAGAGGATGAGGGACCTTTATCTAATCAATTTTTAGATGAACTCATATTTGCAAAAGCTATTGCAGTTTAAGATCCCATAGAATCTAATTGGTTTGATGAATTCCTTTCACATCTACTCACTCAAGAGACTCCTTAAGAATGGGATAATAAGAAGAAACAATAGTTTCTTCACCAAGTCAAGCATTATATAGACATCAAAGACAACCATTATAAGGTTTTTTCCAATGGATTAGTATGAGAGTGCATGCCTAACACTAATTAACTATAGATCCTTCAAGATGCTCATGCAGGTCCTTGTATGGACCATTATTCAAGAAGGAGGATAGCCATAATAATCCTCATGGCAAGATACTTTTAACCAACAATCTTTAGGGATGCTCGTTAATCTTTCTATTTGTGCAAGTACTACCAAAGAGATGGAGGAATGATCATACAAATGAAAGGACCCCAATAGTGGATTCAACCATTAGATCCTTTCAACCTTTGAGGCATTGACTTCATGAGGCCCATCAACTCCATGTCCAATGGAAAGGCATACATCATAGTAGCAGTTGACTATTGCACTAAGTGGACCAAGCTACAATTGTCACTGATTATTCATCTTCTACTATAGCATGATTTGTTCAAAAAAGTTTGGTAAAACTGTTTAGCATACCAAGACATTTATTTTTGATAATGGAACTCACTTTGCAGGTGCTACTTTTAGAAAACTAATGCAACACTTAGGGGTGTAACATAAATTAATAGCTTCCTATCATCCTCAAGCTAATGGTCAAGCCAAAGTTATTAATATGAAAATAACCATGACACTCACATGCACAATTTGTAAATATAGGAAGGACTAGAATACAAAACTTAACAATGCTTTATGGACTTATCGATCAACTTGGAAACTTCCTATCAGTTATTCGCTCTATGATTAGAAAAACTACCAAAACTTCTAATCAAAGCTAAGCTCCATACACTCTTAACAACTTATGAGCTTAAACTTGATCTAAGTCTAGCATAAAAAGAACACCTAATGATCATGAATGTGCTAGACAAAAACTAACAAGTAGCCCTATCAATGAATGAAGTGCATAAGGAACATGCCAAACAACATCATGATGCATGAATAAGAAAAGTTAAATTTCAACTAAGTAATAAGGTTCTTTATTGGAATCCTATGCATGTACCATAACATACAAAGTATTAAATGCTATGGGAAGGACCTTACATCATTCATGAAACTTTTTCTTTCAATTCCATGACAATTTACCATCTTTCGAGCCTAGACAAATGGCTATTAGTCAACATCCAACAAGTAAATCCTTTCTTGGAACTTAGGATAACTAGTAGCACTAGCACCTCAATAGATGGATAAGCATGCCTATTTTTCAGATCTCCTTCTTTCAACTCAGTCATGGGAGAGATGGCCAACCATATTAACATTATGTGAAGGCTACTCCATTTTTCATCTTTTTATTTTACATCATTTTTTATATGGTTTTCATGTTCTTGAATATTTTACTACTTCTTTTATATATTTTACTTTGTTTGTTTTGTCTAGCAGTTTGTTTTATTTTGTCATTATGAAATATCTAATTTTTTCATGGCTACTGCTACTACTAGAAGTTAATTAATGTAATATTTAATGTTATGATTGATTGTTATATGAAAAAATTTTATCTCTCAGTTATGTCCTCAATTAACATATGGTTAATTTTCTAATGATATCAAGTAGTGAGTCCAAAACATCCATCCATTCCAAACTCTATGAGGTTGTACATCATGGGAATGTGAGGTTCTTCCACAATTGAAACTTAAAGTAATCAATGATCTTGTTACTTAAAAGACTTGGAATGGACAAGGATGTGATTTCAAGGGATTTTTCATACACTATTTTCAACTTATTTCTTGAGTTTTATGACTCTTCTTCATTAATCTCTCACCATTCTAATTGTAAACCATAATAGGAAGCATGTCTTTACATGGTATGGTTATCATGAAAAAAAAACAAATAACAAATAAACACAAAACATGGAAAATCAAAGCACATCCCTTAAACACAACAATGGGCTACAAACACAAGTTATGAGGTTGGAAAGACATGTTGTTACCCATGCCTAAAGGTATTCTTCTAACTAAGGCCCTTCATATCTTCCTTCTTCTCTTTTCTTCTTTTCTTAGAGTGGTGGTCATCCTTTGGGAATTATCATGAACTCTTGATGGTTGAAGGATTAAGATATGGCAATGCGAAGTCACTGCATGTGGATGGACTTGGTCTCAATTGAGGGTAAGATGGTATAAGATCATCTTAATCACCAACTCCACAAGAACTTCATATGACCCAAATGAGAATCTCTTATCATTCTCTCTCTTCCATCATTCTAACCTCATCATCGATCACCTCACTTCCTCCTATCATGGTCAATTGATGTATTTGTTATCGCAAGTAGCATAATCCTCAGATGATCTTTCACGTGGATTCGAATTTTAACTTATAATAATCATTAATCATCCTTTGTGCTTACAAACTCCTTATGATGAAAGTATAGAAGGGAATTATAGGCATGAGCCTGCTTTGAGGAGGATCCACTTGCATACTAATGAACCACCAATTGTTCCAGTTTTAATTCATTAAAAGCTTAACTTTTTATTTTTTTTACTATTTTATCTTATTGAAGTACATTGATTTTTGCAACGATTATCGATAATTACTAATTATCTTATTAATTCTATGTTATCATAGGTCATTGTAGGATCGATGGAAATCAATCAAAATTATATTGATCTTAGTAGCTATTGCAATAAGGATTGATAACATTTAATTATAGAGCAAGTACCTCACCAAGGAATCAAGATATCAATTTGAAAAATTGGGGCAATCTAAATAAATCATTAAATAACACAAAGAATGCAATACAATTTGATACCTTGTAACCAATTGACATTAAATTCTTCAATGCAAATCGATTTCCCAAATAATGATATTTTTCCTAATTTTGGTCAAGTCTTCTTCTATACAAATGAAGAAGTCTGATATTTAATAGAGGATTTTTTGTTAAACCCAAAGAAATCCACGCCAAATTGAATCCTTTATTAAGTTCTTTTATTAACATTAGTAAGGAAGATTGTTGAAACATTGTAGCAGTCAACCACTGCTTAATTTCTTATGAGGTTGTGAGGTTGTTGCTTAGTAAAGATAGTGAATCAGGGGAATCAGGGGTCACACATTAGGTGACATCTCCTTTATAATCCTCTAACATTTACGTTAATTTAATATGATTTCAATTTGGTTTAATCAATTTGTTTTCACCTTTGAACTTAAGATTAGAAGTTATGATGAAGACTTTGATTTTACTTATGAGTGACAATCATGAGTATGGTATTTCAATTGGATTTGGATCTAACCATTTATTATCTTGATGATCTCTTTAACTTTCAACCATTCCTCCATGGATATGACTCACGAGTTAGTCACAAACAAGGTGACTTCTCTATAACAAAGGTAACCTAACATCAAACCTTGGTGGGCTTGTCACATATCCTTTAGTCTCTCTAAGTTAAACTTCCTATCCCTCGATAATTTTCGTGATCAATTTCATCAATCTACCTTCTAACTGTCCAATTTTACTTTCTTTTGGCATTGTCAACTCATCTAAAATCCAATCCAACTACTCTCCCTATGTACTTACAATTCTCTTCTATGTTTTTATCATCCTTCTATGTTTTTTTGACTTCCATTGGGCTCTCATTTTGTCCTCAAAATCATCCAAAAGTTCTCATTTTTCTTATGCAAAAGTTGGCTAAGAACAACTACATTAACATAGCCCTGTCAATGCATCCCTGTTAATGTAGTACAAAAATGCTATATATACATGTGATACTTAGCCAATTTTTGCATCATTTCTTACAAATGCAAGAGGAGCTTTTCAACTTTTTTAGCACCTAAACATCTTCCAAGAGCCATAACTCTCAAACTACTAACACGATTCACCCCATTTTTTGATCCTTGAGCTATCGGAGGTAAGCTTTCCATCATGTGGGATATAAACCTTTTGGTTTATTTCAAAAATATTTTTGAAATTTTTCTAACTTCCCTAGGTTCACCCATTAAAATATTATTAAATTACTCTTCCCAAGTGGGTTAAGCCTAGCAAACAAACTTTGGTATCTAATTAATAAAATAATAATAAAATTATATAACTTACTAAGATCACAGACAAGCCTAAGTATAACTCAATCTAATAAGGAATGTATCAAAAGAACTAAGACTGTGAAGTAAAAAGCTAATCCTAGTTTATGTTTGTGATCATAAATGGCACCAAAGAGAGGACCATAGATGGGAGGGCCTTCCTAGCCTAGGGAAAAGAAACTAAGAGGAGGAAGGGACTAGTAGCAACAATCACAACAACCTCAATAGCAAGTCAATAAGGCAACCCATGCAATAAGGCCTCTTTAGGAGAAGTCCAAAGTGAAACCTATCTGACAGATTCCCATAGCAAAAACAAGTCAATCTAGGTAGGATGAAGTTCTTAGGCCAAGCCCTAATCTTGAAGTTACCCTCATGAAGGCCTACTTGGAGAAAATTAGAACCAAAAAAGTTTAGAGTTCCATTCTCCAAGATATGAACTTTGGACTCTTTTTGGAATTAGTTCCAGAAGAAGTCCACACATAATTATAGGCGTCTTTAGTGGTCCATTTTCTTCAATAGTAGAGAATGATCCATGGGAGAGACTTATCTATTCTAGAATAACTAACAAAGAGATGCATCCATGAAAATCAAAGAGATTATCGTCTTCTACTTGGTTGAGGTCATTACAGAGGTCCTCAGGTTGCTCGATACTAGGACAAAGTTGATGAAGATTTATACATAAGTGGACCTTGAAGCTAAAAGAGGTGGATCTAATGTTGCTATGGAGTGAACCGTAAGGAATACAATGCCCTCACTAAGGTAGACCATGCATACTTCAAGATTGTAGCCTATCACCTAAATCCAATGGTGAGGCTTAGTAAGGGTTGTAGCCTTCTCTACCCAAGAATGCATCACTCTAAGTGAACAATTCCTAGTCAACCTTCTCAAGCCCATTTATCTAGAAATTGAGATGCACTTTAAGGAAAATTAAAAGAGAATAAATACACTCTCCTTTTCATGATTCATTCAGAAATGATACAAAAGGATAGGGATAGCACAATATGCTAGTGATGTGCTTCACCATGCTCCTAATACATCATGATAGGAGATGATGGAGGACAAGGTAGCAACTAAGCTACAAGACAAGGAGAGGCCATCACCACCACCACTTACAACACCTAAAACTACACCAAAGGTGCTTGCAGCTATTGAAAGGCTCAAAAAACTTCATGAGTAGTAGTTGCAATAACAACAAGGTTTAACAGGTGGTGGGGAGTCCTTGGTTTATCATTTAGCCTTAAGCCATCTCAACGAGGCCACCAAACCATTAGTTGGTTAGATCAAAAAATAGCCTCACTGTTCTCAACTCAAAGAGACCAGGCACCCATGAGATCAAATCCAAGTGCTAAGGAGGTTATAATGTCTATTCTACGATAGAAATTCCTTGAAATTTTAGGAATTGTTGTGACTTTCTCCATCAACTTGGAGGAAGGTGAGGGCAAATTTATCTGAGTCATACAACATAAAGGATAAGAGACATTGAAAAAGTGATGGCCAACAGGGTGGTTGAAGCCCTAAATGTTCCTGCAATGATCATACCAAACATTGCCATGATGGTGAACATTCATGCATCCAAAGGAGTAGGAAGTGGCTAGTTAAGCTCTGCCCAATGCAAGGAAGTGTTGAAATGACTAGTTAGAGTCAAGAAAATGCTTCCAGAGATCTTCAATCTCCCAAATAAAATCACTACAAACAAATCATAACTACTTAAGATGAAGGACAAGTTGTTAATTGTCAATGCTTAACTGAAGGTAGGCATAATGTCAATTATCATTTGGCTATCAAAGTTGCAAAATTATGTGTCCACATCCCCAACCTTACCATCCTTAGGCTAGATCTAACTAGGGATGAATCTTTCCAGTATCTTTAGCATAGATTATAAGAGGTCGAGAATGCAAAGGAGGTAACCGTCTTTGATGCATCCTTATCGGAAGCCATGGCCTTTAACACCGACAAAGACTTATCACAAGTCCAAAAAGAGAACTTGGTCTTGACCTAAGACAACCATTTCCTATAGAATGTTGAGTAGCAAAAGGACCAAATGGATGAATTCATTTGTTAATAGTATAAGCAACTAGCCAAGGTCAATTTAGACTTGAGGAGGTTGACAACATAGAACCATAATCTCTTAGTGGAGGAAGTTTGTGCACTTTACCAAAAGATAATCATTGAGGTAACCAACTAGAAGAACGAGGATCTAAAATTTGAATGGGTGAAAAACCATTACAAGGACCAGGTCAAGCTCCTCAAAGATATCAATAAGAAGGAGATTCAACAAGCAAAAGTGAAGATGAATGAGACCTTCTAGCAAATCCAACAATGAGGCAACATGTAGTAACCCATCTTTGATGGATTGAACATGTATACCAAAGTAGAAATCTACCTAAAAGAGTTGCAAATTGAGGAGATGATAGAATACATAGAGCTTTCCAACCTCCATCATGCAAACCTATTAATTTTGACAATAGGAAGACCAAAGACAAAGTTGGAAAAGTAGATGGCCAATTCCTACCTCCTCTATGGGGCAAAATTCAAGAATCATAAAGAGACAAAACAACAATTGGAGATAGCCAATGTAGAGCTTCAAGTTCTCAAAAGTAAATTCAATGATCAATGATCTATTATTAAGAACGTAGCCAGAAGGATGAAAGACTACCATGAGCTGTAGAACTTAGTAAAGATGTTTGACATCAAACATCAGCAATTCATAGCATGATTCATCAACATGAATGAATTTTTTTCTTTACTGTCATGCCTATGGGGCATTCCTACACTAGCCCACATCAATGAAGCCATGTACACTACTTACAATCCACATGGCAAGGAAGAAAAGATGAAAGCATTGTTGTATGCTTTCAAACTTCTAGTAGTAGTATCAAGTTAGCCTCAGCCTTCACTAGCACAGAAACTTAGTGAATGATCTTCAACGCCATAAGAGCCTCCAACTCCAAGCATTTTTTGAGAATTATTCATAACCTCAGCAATCCTATAGGAACCTACTACAATTTTTGTAAAGTATCCAATTTTGTTGTAATGGAAAATAATGTTTGTAATCCCATACAATCTAGCATTCAGATTTAGCAAAGTTGGTAGAGTTAATCTATTGTCTTTTAGTTCATAAATTCCATACTTTTCCAAATTTTGTAAGAAGCTTGATTCTACTTTTTTTCACTCAAGAACAATTTTCAATTAGTCATGGAGGTATGATGAATCCTTCTTAGACAAGCTACATTGATAGACATGCATCGATGCAACCCCATCGACATATCCCCATCAATTCATGGTTAGATGTGTTGATGTATATGCAAGCAATGCTTATATAAATGTGGCTATCATTTGCATTTATGAAACTTAGAATTGCTAGTGTAGCAAAGTTCTTGTAGATTATTTTCTCTAGAGTTAGAATATTTCGAATGGCTATGTAGTGTGAATTTAAGAAATTGTATGATGCTTTATTCAAATGGCTATGCACCTAAATTCATTAGCATGAACAACAACAAAGTCAAGATTTCCTACATTCATTGCAACACTTAAATTAGTTTACTTTTTACTTTGAACACTTTACTCTTAATGAAATTTACATTTATGACCTTGAACAATGAATATAATTAATCATAAATATGTAAGTATGACCACATTGAGCATGATGTATTACACTTGGTAATCCCAACAATGGATATTTGGTATGCCCAATAATAGCCACTTGGTAACCTAGTAGCATTGATACTAGTTTGGGATGTGTACAGCAAGTAGAAATAGTTACTTTACATTAGGATAATTAGTTACTAGACTAGCTAATTAGTTAGATAATTAATTATTAAACCTCTATTCATTCATTTAGCCATTAGGATAAAAATATGCAACATGTATCTTAACTCATATTTAACCATATGAATTGATAACACAAGTATGAGTTAGGAAGATAACAATCATCCAACTCCATGATTCACTATTTAGGACTATAGGAAATTTAAGAAATTAAGTATATGAAATTTGATCGGATCACTAGTGAATGCTTGTGATTCATATGGTTGGGTGTAGGAAATATCTACTACTCATTAATGGCCTAAAAAGTTAGTTGAGTGATGAATCATCATTTAATGTTAGCCACAACATCAAGGCCGCGACGTCGCATACGTGATGTTGGGGCCTAAATCTGATGCCATATGTCCAACATCGAGGTATATACCCTGAGTCTATAAATACCACACCTAGGCTCTAGTTTTAGAAGTTTTTCATTAGTGAGTTTTCAATTTTTAAGCAAGGTAATGAAGCTCTTGTTATTTTCTTCCCTCTAGAGTTAGAATATTTTCTGAGTGCCCACAGAAGAAGTCTAAAGTGTGTACAGTTCTTTGTTCAAGCATTGATGTACCTAAGTGCAGTAGTGTGATGGGAATAAAATGAATTCTTTTGATAATCCTTGTAGAATTGAGAATAGAGTAATTTTTTCCTTATTGCATTTTACTTTCCTATTCTTCACTTTAATGCATTTGATTAAATCATTTATCTCCAGCAATGAATAAACACAAGCATGATCACTTCAAGCATTCATATAGTACTTCATAACCCAACAACACTTAATGTTTGGTAGCCAAGTAGTGCTATATGTTTTTAGGATGTGTTCAGGAAAGTGGGGTAGTTACTTGTTGATGAGTGTCGAGGTACCCCTATACTCAACCATATGAATACAAGTGTCTCACGCATGATTTGATCGAACTCTATAGTCGGGCTAGTTGTGGTATCTAGATAGTTACTCGTTGATTGCAGTTAATAGTCTTCCCATCTAGACTAGTATTTACTTGTCACATATGGTTTATTCTAGAGTGAGGTGTATGATGTGGTCCTAAACTAGTGCTACTCCTAGAGGTAATAGAAAATTGCTTTAATTAAGCTAGGAGGAAAAGGGGGAGAGAGTTAAGATAATAGGACATAGGGGGAGAGAATCTAAACTATCCTAAGTGCAATGAGCATTCATCCTTAATCATCCGTACACATCTTGGACCTTGTGTACAACTACTACTAGGATTACCAAGCGCATATCCTAGGTATACCACTAGGATACCAAGTAGTCACAGTTAACTACTCATGATTAAGTCGTAGTCATTCCGCGTTTAATAATAGAGATAGGAGTTGAGGGTAAAGAAGTATTAATTAAGGAAGCAATGAATGACAATTAATAATTAAACTAAGTGGATGTTGCAATGACGAAGTATTCTTGATCTTTATTTTTGATCATGTGCATGTCCAAGTACTTCACACTCGCATAAAGGTGCCATACAATTACAATCATCACACTGCAAGCATGCACTGGGGAAAAAGGATTGAAAAGAACTAAAAAGAAAAACTAACTTCTAACTAATCTAATGATTGACTGACTAACTCCTTGTACCTACATGTGTATTTATAGGCCTGTACATGAGTCACAATATCATGTATCTAATATCACTAGCCAGGCTGCGATATCATGTACCCGATATCGTGGATCCGATATCAGAGCCTAATGAATCATGATTCATCATACCACACGACTGAATGAAAACTCATCCTCGAGTCATACAAAATGAGAACAAGCCCCATTGATTGCATAGTGTATAGATATGGGACTATTAACTGACTAGGAATTATTCATGCTACAGTGGATAATTGAATAGAACAAAATTAGGACACAAACACAAAATTACAAAATGATAAAATTGCAAAATTGCAAAATTTTAGTGGAGCTCGTGTGGTTCTAGGTGGCAGTGGCTCCTCCATGGGTCGCTTTCCCTTGTCTTATGCTCTAGGTTTTGGGATTTGGTGGCTCTGAAGGAGTGCCTAGAGTTTTTCCTCTTTGGTTCAGGGATCCTATGTCATCCATGCTGATGCTCCAATGTTTGATGGAGTAGGCACTTCCCATGGACATGGCAATTGTAGAAACATCTAATTTTCTTTTATGTACTAGGCCACAAATAGCCACCATTCCTCCTCGTAGGCTCTGGCTTTATTCTTGTAGTCCTGGTAATCTGTAACTCATCGAGCCAAGTTTTTCACAACATCTTTCTGCCCTTGGTAGCTAGCCTTAACCACCTCCAATTCAGAATTTGCAACTTCTAGCCTTTGAAATGTTTTCTTGTGTTCCAAAAATTTTGTTTCATATTTGGTGTAGGTGGTAGCTACCTGCTTCTCTAGCTCTCTTCTCGAGCATCCTAGTGTTAACATGGCTAGGTTGGCATATTGTAGGTTTGCCAATTCCATGTACTTTATAAGATCTTGGATTTGTAGGTCTTGGCTTTTGAGCTCTGTCTAGTGGATGAATGCATATGTGTCCAATATGGCTAGCCAATTAGTGTGTTGAGCACTGAAGGTGTTAATGTGGGCCTTAGCCATATGGATCTCTTTCTTGATGACTTGCTTGTACATCCCCTCCTGGTCTCTGAAATGCTCTTTTAATTTTTCATGTCACTTGGTCTCATTTTGCCACATGCTTATTTCAATGGCCATCTTCTAACGGATTGTGTGTACCTCCTCCATTGAGAGGGTTCAATTCTCTCTGGCTAAGTGATTCATGTCTTGGTTAATCCTGACCAACTATCCTCGTAAGTGTTGGAAATTTTCTTCGAGAATAGTTTTCTATTTCTCCATAGTGGTCAACCGAAGATTGTCCACAGTGAGCTATTTATTTTCTTCCTGCAAGGCCTTAAGTGCTTTGGCATGTGTGTATGTTTGTGCTTGTGCCTTGGAAGCATCCCAATCAACCTTCTCCTTCTCCTCCACCACTCTTTTATTATCTGCTAGCAATTTATTAAGCTACTCTATCCTAAAAGTGTCCATCTGGTCTACACGAATGAATTTAGATGGGTCCTATTGTGCAACTTGCAAGATAACGAGCCTTTCTTGGAGTCTTACTAACTCCACCTTCAAATGCTTGACCCTGATCTCTGTCATGATCAACTTTCCTTTGGTGGAGATGAGGTCTAATTATGTTGCTATGACATCTTGCATAATGTCAAACAAGGATGTCATCACTTGTCCTATTTGCAGCAATCGATCAAGAACATCCTCATGCTCCATAGGAGTCATCAAAGGACCAACCAAAGTTTGAGCATTGCATGCTCCTATGAAATCTACTGATGGCACAACAGGAATGTTGAAGGATTCCTTAATTTGATTTGTGACTACTTCTATGACTCCTACTACATCTTGGTGCTACATGACCACTATTATGGCCCCTTCACTAATCTCTAATTGCACCTGAAAGGATGCAACGTTCCCTAAAATCTGTTGTGACCAATGCGTCTCCTCTCCTCCTGTCTGAATGGACACCTTCCCCTATGCGTGAACTATAGAAACTATAGGTTGTATGGTGTCATCGATGACATGAAAGAGATTGGCATCATCACGACTTTCCCAACTGACCGTCTCAGCGATGGCCTTAAGATGGCTCATTGATGGTCGATAATCTTGCAGCAGTGGTGGTGGTTGGTCTCACTGGCTCGTGTTGGGCCCTACTCCTTGCTATTGACTAGGTCCTACACTTGGAAGTTAGCTAGGCCTTGTAGTTTGAGTTGTAGTGGGCCCCACCATCTATTCTTGTTCTAGCTCCAATGTCTCACCAACACTCTTCCTTTGGGCTGGTGGCTTTAGTAATTCAACAAACAAAGCATTTTGGGCTCTTCTAGGGACATCATTGGTGTACCCCAAAATTCCAGCACACCTACACAGCTTCTTGATGAGACAAGGAAAGGGCAACGTGAACTTCCCTATCTTGCATTCTTCAAACCACCTCAAGATCTCCATGAGATACAGACGAAGAAGGTTAGCATTAACATTTCCCATTAATATCGCACTTCCTCTTGCTGCATACATTGAAATTCTGTTTAGTCCTTTTATGGGGAAGATGTGATAAGTGCAAACTTTGAAATATATTCTTTATTCTAGTGTCAAATCCCCATATATCTTATCCTCTTTGCCATACACCTTGTCCAACCAAATTCTTCGTGCATCAACATCAGAGTAAGTGGACAAGTGAGAAACTTGGCCCTGTATTCGAAAGGTTCAACAATTTTGAAATGGCCTTGGTGGAAAAGTCTACAGACACACCACAAATGTCAACTATGGTGCCTTCTTCTTTATTATGCCAAAATTGGTATGTTTCTCCTAAGTACTATGCACCACTTTTAGAGAGGATGGACCATAATGGAGACTCTTTGAGTTGGTCCCTAACAACCTCAGGATCAAACTCTGTGAAAGCTCCAAAGTTCAATTCCATGATCACAACTATTGATGTGGACCTTTTATGGCTTGCCTGCATACATTCCAGGGGCAACGTGAGATGTTGTCCCTATTTAGGCACTTTAGCAGCTCCTACTTCTACCTATCCTAACTTCACAGTAGCAGGAGGCTCTTGATGGATGCTAAAAAATTGTGCCTCCTACTCTGCACGTTGCTCGGGAGGTGCTTGGCCTCTACCTCTCCTTGGTCACTTGGAAACACCTTGAAAGGGTCCTTCTTGTTGTTTATGTTTAGGGGCCATCTGCAATCACACGAGGCTAATCATTAGCAAGGTCATTTACAAAAGTTAAGTTATACCTTTCTTCTTGCCTTAATGAGTTTGTTTTCTTATTTTGTGTGATTCAGAGTTAAGAAATTTTGTGAAAATTTCTCCTAAGAATTTTAATACTGGGCCCAATTTGATTAGGTGACTTCAATATTTAATTTTTCGGTGTAGGTTAGGAGATAAGATTATTTTTGGAAATATGTTTATCATTTTTATAAACAATTACCCTTTATAGTATCCTTTGGGGGATGATGAATTTTGAAAATTTTATGCACGATTTAGAGTGTACCCTTCCCCCATAACTAAGTTGAACACTCTGAATTCAGGTAGGTTCAATCAAAATGAGAATTGGAGCATTAGCGAGCAAGTTATGGTGGGTTGACCAAGATGTGCACAAGTCGCAATTCATGGAAGAAAATTTGAAAAACTCCCCCACATGAATAGTTGAGAATGATGTTGACATGCATGAGGGGGTCCATATATATAATTTTTGTTGATGTGATATCACGTACCCAATAGCACGGCCCTAATATCGTGTCGGACCCGATATCGCATACCCAATATTACGACCTATTTAAAATAGGGTACTTGAAAAAATTGATGAATTTTTGAAATTTCAAGGCCAAAGATGAAGGCTTCAAGGTTAATGTGAATAGTTTAGGATATTGTTAGATAGACCAGAAGGCACAAAAAGTATAATGGGGTAGGATCTAATGATGAAATTCATAAGTCGAATGAGGAAAAATGACATGTTCTGGTACATAGGAATTGTTAAATTAGAAGGATGATAAGGGAAAGAATAACATTGGTAATGTAGTACTCGAAGGATATAAAATGATGTGATGATGTGCAAAAGATACAAATTACAAAGGTCATGCAAGTGGGTCCTCCCCAAAGTAGGTTCCAACCTATAATGCCCTTGCGTAACCACACCTTAAAATGTCTGTAGGCACTAGAAGGGTTAAATGTAATCTACACTAGTTCCACAAAAAACACACATGTAGATACCACCATGATGAGGTATGAATTCAATGCTACACAAGACACAAGTCACAGATACATGGACAGCAAGATGAGCTGAATTGTAGAAGGGATTGCAGAGATTGGGACATGAGCTAACTGACCCAAGACACCATGAATCTTGAGTGTAGGGCATGATTAATGTGTCATTAACTCATCACTCCAAAATCAAGACCAACTCTATTCCTCCAATCAGTGATATTTCCTTGTTTCAACCCATGATGGACAACCATAAGAGTACCATGACAACAAGGCATACGATCACTTGGCATTTTGTTCAAGGGAGGAGTGATTTGGAATTTCTTTGTGGCACNCTAGGCATAATGAGCACAAAATTACTTTAAGTTTTAATGATGTCAAGAATATCATCGTACCCAGAGTGGAACCTCTTATTAATAGAATGGATGGATGGATGTGATGGGCTTGCTATCCAAGTAATTAGTCACCTAAGACTTGATAGCATAGAACAACACTTCAACCAACAAGTCCCATGAGTGTTTTATTCATAGATGAGATTACCCATAAAAAGATAAAAAGATAAAATAATAAATAAAAGATGAACCAATCAATAAAAAGATGAAACAATAAATTAAAAGATGAAAAACTAGAAAACAAAAAATTGTAAAATTAAAGAAAAGGAAAAACATTTATTAATTCTGTTTGTTAGAATGGGGGATATCCCCCATAACTAAGCCTTTGATCATGGCAAGAATTAATAAATAGAAAATGTGGATCCATGCATGTTGGAAATGTTGGTGATCGATCATATCCTAACCACTAGGTGTCTTTTGATGTGGTGGTTGGAATGTACCCATATTGGGGTTCACACACTTGACCATAATAGACATAGTGGGGTAGGGTATATGATGGGGTCATGGGATAAGGAGCTACCCCACTATGGCATCCTTGACCGTAAGGTGGCATGTAAGGATCAATGTGTCTCCTTCTGTGGTTATATTCATTGGGCCGCATAGTTTTTGGAGTATTGATTGGTGGCCTTGATAAGGTAACATGAGGTGTTGAGTTCGAGGAGAAGGATGCATCATAGCATTGAACTTGCACTAGTTTGGGACATGCAGTGGGTTCAACATCATGCTGCTTCTTTCTATGGCCATGCCTAAAGAAAGGGTGCTTTTAGCACTTCCACCATTTTTCACAGTAGTAGCACAAGTAGCATTCATAGGTTGGTGTTGTGGTGCAAAACCCTCTGGTACAATTAGTGGTAATGTAGAAGGAGGTGAAGGATGAAAATGTTGTTGTTGAGGAAAATTGTAAGGTACATGAGGTGGTGACCTTGGCAGAGAGGGTATGAGTGGATAGTATTCTAGAGAATGATAACGATGAGGTGAAGTAGAGGATGATGATTCAGTTGGAGAAATAGGGTGTTGAACATAGTAAGCATTTGGTGTTGGGACATACAAAGGATATGGTTAGGTTAGCGTTGGCCTCCCCCACGACTGGGGTTTTTACAATTGTGGTTGAACCTGATATTTCTGTACAAAATCTAGATGTAACATTCCTCTCCAATGCTCATGTAAATGTAACAAAACTAGGCATTGGCCTTTGGGGTGATCGTATAGATAGATGTTGCATTGATATGTGAAGTTGGCAATTGAGTTCTTATTCTTATTATCTTCTACCCTTTATTCTAATTGTTGTGTGGTGTCTTATTCTATTTCGTGATTTGGCATAGTTGTACCTCTACTAATGTTAGCATATTCTCCATATTTTCCATGCACCCATTCCATCATCTTATTAATCTTTGCCTCAATTTCATCTAGTGATTGTTGCATTGGCAAAGGTAGAAATAGTTGCACTTCCTCAAGGTGAGCTGATTTCTCCTCTTTATGGTTATGAACCTTTGCTAATTTGAGATTTTGGTCCCATTTAGAGTTTTCAACATTCTCCCATTTAGCCATTTCTCCTTCTTCTTTTGCTACCCACTTAATAATCTCTTGGAGTTGATGGATTTGTAGCTCGTATAGTTGACCTCGAGCATACATCCCTAGGGTTTCCCTTGTTTCATTATAGAGCCCATCCATGATGTGATACATTAGCCTTTCCTTAGAGAATCCATGGCCTGGGCATTTGTTTAACAAAGAATAGTATCTTTCTAAGGCCATGTCAAAGGTTTCATGTTGCTCTTTTTTCCATTCTTGGATTTTTCTCCTCAAGGCCGACACTCTAGCATAGGTTTGATATCATTTAGTAAAGAGTTCTACCATTGTTGGCCAACTATAGATTGATTTTGATTTTAACGATCTATACCACACTTTTGCTTGGCCAACAAGTGTCATAGGAAAGAGCTTAAGTTTTTTCCACCCATTATCAATATTATTCCATACACAAGCATCATAAAAGGCTTGTATATGTTGTTGAAAATCTAAATCATAGCCTTCTATGAACTTGGGAAAGTTTTTTAAATCAAGCCTGGATAGACAGCTTTCTTTGTGAGGCCTGCAAGATATCCGAACAACCTCTTGTATAGGCATTAGGTTCTTAGTGGCTAGCAGGGGTTCATCATCACTAAGTAGGTTGTGACTTTACGAGTTGAGACAATATTGTCCTTGTTCATGTTGGAATTCTCAATTTTCTTTGTGAGCTTGATTTTTAGTTCTATGTCGATCCCTTGAAAGATAGTCATTCTGTTGGCGACCGTTTGGGACGCAACCGCCAACGAGTGTCCTCGAACAGGATTTAGGTGCCTACTGGTCTCTGGCAACACCAAGGCCTAGATACCTCCAAATAACTCAGTAGTTAATGTGAGTATGTGTGTGTGTGCTGTTGC
>MNCI01001324.1:662535-677946 GCA_015680685.1 Gnetum montanum
AAAATCTCAAAAATATCCTCCTAACTTTTCTCTCAAGTATTTGACTAACCAATAGGAGATTGTTTGCTAAAATATCCTAGCTAACTTTTCTCCCAAGTAAGGAGGTTACAACTTACTCATTTAATTAGGAAGGAGTTATTTAGGAAGTTATACATATTATTAGGAGAGATTTATGCTTTGGAAGTTATATCTATACTTTTAAATATTATATACATGTTTAAAATATCATAAACATGTGAATATTACTATTACAAATATTTGTAGGTATAATATAACTTATATAACATTTTACCAACAAGATTTTTGAAATCCTGGGACACATTAGAAAAGGTAAGTTTATAACTGGAGCTTTATATTTAGTGTATATGGTATTGTAAATTTTATTTAATAAACTGCCATCAGCTAGAAATATCTTCGGTCACTTATCTTGCTGTGCCTCTGTGTCTTCATTGCCATATCCATCGGACTGGTATGCGATGCCGAATGCATCAGCGTTGGACATGGCTGCCGTTTTGGAAGGTAAGTTACAGGAGGATGACTTACCACCTAAAATTTGAAAGGAATCTTTCAGAAGGAAAAGCCCTGTTTAAGTGATGAAGTAACTACAAAAAATTTGGAAGTTGCAGGGATAAGTTAGGAACGCGCCTGCTTGTTATCCGCTCTCTGTTCACTGCCCTTTTTCCCTCTGTGTTTTTTTTTTATATTTTTGCAGATTCACACAAAAAATGCAGGTTCAAATTTGGGGGTTTCCTATACACGACCGTCATGACCGCATGTTGGCGTCTTCATTGCAGTCCCCATCTCCCTTTGCTTGCCTGCCGTCCACGCCTCCTGCCAGATCTAAGCAACCCCCGTGACCGAGGCCATGGCCGCCATGCGCAGGACAAAGGCTTTCAATCTGCGTTTGGTTTCTCTCCTGCCGCTATTCTCCTGTTCAGCTCTATTGCAGGTGCTGGTATTGACTCTGCTTCTCTTGGCTCATCGGCTCACGCGCAGACAGGCGCGCGGAGCAACAGCAATGGCATGTTCATCTCCCGCAATAATACCCTTGATGGCAACAGCAACGGATGGTCTTCAGCATGATTTTCTTCGGCAGCAACAAGGGTTTCAGGGCACAATTCTAGCCATTCTTGATAGTTGTGCCAAAATCAGGAGCTACAAAAGGCGCGCGACTGAAACATTCGTATTTCTGAAATATTTTGCAAAATGACATTCCAATGTTTCCACCAAAATCCATTCGAGCGCCAGCAGCGGATTTTGCTAATGTCTAGAATCGCCAAAAATTTTTATATATTTTTATATTTTTCCCCAAAATTACACTCATTACAGTCCCATTATGTCATTCAAACTTTGATAGAACCTCACCACAAAGTCTTAATAACTGGGCAATTGAATTTTGATATGCCAACAACCTTTTGATAACTCTTATAAGTTATTGAAAATTTACCAAAACCAAACCCATGAGTCTTACTATTCCATAAAATGGCCAAATGTGCCAACACATTCGTGTCACAATCTAATGTTGAAGGAGTAGAGGAAGAGAAAGAACTGAAAAACTTGTCTTGACTTTTGTAAGTTTTCCAATCATCCCCTAACAGATTCTTGTTATTTATTGAGAAGGTCCTAGGTCTTTTGGGCCTCCTTGTTCTATGGGTTTTCCCATCCTTAGTAGAAGTGTCAAAGTTGGTTGAAAGGAATCCTTGAGTATTGTTGGGATACTCATGAACATATGGAATTCTTGCATAAATTTGAGTACTCCAAAATTTGTCTTCATCATATAATTCGTTGGTTCTCCAATGAATTGCCTCACTAGTTGTGGCATTAGCATAGTCTTGTGAGAGAGACATTGTTGTGAGTGATGTGTGAATTAATTGAATTTAATTTCTTTGCCTAAAAGATATATTGTTAATACCCTATTACAGAGATCTTGTATGATATAACTAATCTAGATAATTAGCACCATCCTCAAAAATGGCATCAATGATGAGTAGCAAGGTACCCCTACACTCAATCATACAAATACGAGCATTTCATTCACGATCCAGTCGAACTCCGTAGACAAGCTAGTTGAGGTATCTAGATAGTTACTCATTGATTACGATTTGCTATCTTCCCATTTGGACTAGTATTTTCTTGTCACGTATGGTTTAGTCCAGAGTGAGGTGTATGACATGGTCCTAAACTAGTGCTACTCCTAGAGGCAATAGAAGATTGCTTTAATTAAGCTAGGAGGAAAAGGAGGAGAGAGTTAAGCTAATAGGATAGATGGGGAGAGAATCTAAACTAGCCTAAGTGCAATGAGCATCCATCCTTAATCATCTGTACACATCTTGGACCTCATGTACAACTACTACTGGGATTACCAAGTGCATATCCTAGGTACGCCACTAGGATACCAACTAGTCACACTTAACTGCTCATGATTAAGCTATACTCATTCTGCATTTAATAATAGAGATAGGAGTTGAGGGTAAAAAATTATTAATTAAGGAAGCAATGAATAACAATTAAATGATTAAACTAAGTGGATGCTACAATGACAAAGTATTCTCAATCTTAATTTCTGATCATGTGCATGTCCAATTACATCACACTTGCATAAATGTGTCATACAATTACAATCATCACATTGTAAGCATGCACTGGGGAAAAAGGGTTGAGAAGAACTAAAAATGAAAACTAACTTCTAACTACACTAATGACTAACTGACCGACTCCTTGCACCTACATGTGTATTTATAGGTCCATACAGGAGTCACGATATTGTGTATCTAATATCGCTAGCTAGGTCACGGTATCGCATACCCAATATCATGGATCTAATATCGTGGGTCCAATATTGGAGCCTAATGATTCATGATTCATCACTTGTGTTAGGCTAGATAGACAATAGACATTAGTTTTCAATCTACCCTACCCTTATTCTTGTTGTAGGCGATTACATCCATAAAATATAAAAATGATAAAAATTCATATACCTCAATTACACTTAAACCATACCCTGGAGTATCACAAGTGTAGTTGGGAAGACAATGAATGTTCTTAATGTCATTTCACTTCCTATAGAAACTAGTGTACAAAATAACTATAGGTCCATAGAATTCGACCAGATCACGTGTAATGCCTCAGCGATTTGTATGGTTGGGTGTAGGGGTACCTTGCTTCTCATCATTGGAGTCATTGCTGGGAACCTTTTTGTTGTTTTGTACACTATCTAAAACCTAGTGAAAGTATTTAAATCATTGGAATGAACCTAAGAGTCATATCTTATTTCACAATTACAAACAATTCTCAAAGCACACTATGATTTTTGTTTCGCTAACTAAAAATGTCTTCTTCTCATAGGAGTGCTTCTCTACCCAAGCCTGATAATGTTCATCCATCAAAGCCTCAATAGTACCAAATTACATATACTCATCTTGATAAGTATGTGCTAAAATTTTCCTTCATCCTAAACCAGGATGATTAGATGTAGTGGCGTGACATGAAGGGTAACATTATGTTACCATCCAATCATGTTGCTCCTGTAATGCTTTATCAAATGCTTGCATGATGTGGTCTTCAAGACCACCATGGGGAATATATCATGGAATATGTCAACACCAAGGATTATCATCCCACCGAAGCACAACACCTACAAGATTGGCAGCTAGAGCAGCACTATGAACTTTCAAAGGGAAAAGGACTTAACAATTTTTCATTCCTATTGTACCAATAAGCTAGTGGGGAACCCTTCTCTGGGGATCTTCCACTCAATGACGCTCCTCTCTTTAACTTTGGTGATGAAGATCAAAACTAGAATTTTCACTCCATAGTTCACAATCCTAATTCTAGTAACAAGGGATTCAATGACAAAGTAGGATCTGGAGGGGTAGGTCAAGACATGAATGCAAGCAAGAAGCAAGATCATGACCATGGTCATGATCACTAAAGAGGTAGTAGCAAGCATTGTGATGGTGCTAGTTCTCCTTCCTCTTCCTCTTCATCATCTCCTTCTTATTCTAGCTCTAACCATGACCTTAGAAGGTGAGATTGTGATGGAGGTGATCGAAATGAGTGCAATGACTAATAGGACCAAAATAACCAAAGGGACTACTAGGATAGGAAAGGTCAAGGATGTAGACATTCAAAAGAATGACATCACAATGAATGAAGGGGTAGTAGAGGACATTGTTGGCACCATGATCAAGGCCTCGATGAGCCTCTATTTGCTACCCAAAGTATGCTTAACATTGTAGAGGTAATCAAAATCCCAACAACACATGTGAAAGATAGTAAGATCAAACAGTTAGACATAAACAATATTCCTTGATTTGGAAGATATAACTTTGATCCACAAAACCATCTTGAAGCTTTTCAAGATGCATGTGTCTTGCAAAATATAGAAAACAAGTGGCAAAAATTGAAGCTATTTCCTATGACACTCATCAAAGAAGTAGAGAACTAGTACCAATCCTTAAAATCAAAATCTATTAGAAAATGGAGTACCATGCTTGAAATATTCAATGATAAGTATCAAATGTACTCCCAAGTGCCCAACTTAAGGAAGTAGATTCAAGGATGGAAACAAGGAGCACACAAACCCTTAGATGCTGCCATTGGCTGATACTATACCTTGATGCACAAATGCCTTGGCCATGGTTATTCTTAATTGGCTCAACTCCACCACATTATAGATGGAATTTGTAATGAAACAAGAAAAATCATTGGTGTCTATGCCCAAGGGTGATTGTCAGAACTAATTGCCCATCAAGTACAAAGGTTAATAAAGCAGGTCACTGAAGAGGAGGGTGAACTCAGAAAAAGAGAAAGTATAGAGGAGTACAACTGTGATCCTTCCATCCACAAGCAGGAGGTTCGATTTTGCGATAGTAAGGATGAATCCATATTTGATGAGAGAATGTAGAAGAAAGCCTTACCACTTCAACAATTCCAATTTGAACTTACAGCCAAGGTTGATCAATAAAGGGACTCCATGGATAGTTAATTTCAAGCTATCCTCAAAATTGCTAAAGAGTCCTAAGAATAAGGTAGTGATCATGAGTGTAGGAGGCACAAGGAAACTGAACGTGCATATTACAAAGATAAGGGTAAAATTGCTATAATAGAAAAGGTTGTAGATAGTGAATCAAATGATGATCATGGATGTGATGTTTGCCAGTATGAACATCCTAAGGGATGTTGCCCTGTTGTGTCACATCTTCAAGAGTTTGGGGTGCATGCCTTACATCCATGATTTACACAAAGGCAAACATCTAGAAGGTTACCTTATCCTCAAGGTAACCTTAGGTAGTTCCACCAACAACAACCATATTATACAAGTAAAGCTCTACCGCAATCATATGAATAGTACCAAAATGGTAGCAACCACAATCATGGGCACTTGCACTGCCAAGGTAACAATACCCTTACTGGCAGCCTAATCCATATGGTTACCACGTTCAGAAACCCATGTCTCCATGTGACTCTTCTAATCACATTTCTAATATTTAGCCTTACTACCACCCTTCTAATTACTATCAACCTCCTTCTCCACATGAAAGAAGGGATGCCACCTCCTATCCTTATCCTCCTCCTATCCTTGCACATACTCCTCCTCCAATTGCATAGCTACCACCTACTCCACCAATGTAGGATGAATTGCCTACTCAACCACAACAACACACTACTACAAGGGTTGTTAATTTGTAATCTAATCATCAATTAGAGGTGTCAATTGCTTGATCAAAGAAAAGACCTTTCTTTCAATCCCATAGTCCACCTAAGCCTTCACCTACATCTATGGTTAAAACCTCTACTCCTACCTCTTCCTTCATATCCAATTCCTTTGAGCCTCCTTCAAATCAAACTCTACCAAGGATCCATACCATAATGCTTATTCACACCATGTCTGATTGGATCCATGCAAGACACGTTCCCAAAAAATTAGCTAATTCTATAAGTCCTCTAATTTATTTTTAGATTATTTGGAATGAACCATGCAAGGATCTTCTTGATTCAAGTTTTGATGTTAATTTGATTTCTCATGAGATGTACACTACCTAGAACCCACCTCCTCCTAAGAAGAGCAACATCATATTGGAATTGGCAAACCAATCCATCACTATTCCATTAGGACTGGTAGAAGACATTGTGATCACTATCTATGGGTGGTCTTATCCTATGGACTTCCTGGTAATCAAAGTTGAGAATTGTAAAGGAGACTTCCCAATCATCATGGGAAGAGCATGATTGAGCACAGTAGATGCAAGAATGGGCATCAGATATTTTTCCCTAGAAATCTCTAAAGAAAATGCATTCGGAAAGATCAAGAATAAGAGAGTTCCATGCATTATGTACAGTGATAGTGAGTGCAATTATGTGTAGAAACTTTGAATCATCAAGCAAGCATCCATCTCTACATGCAAGTAGGATGCACTAGAAGTAGAAATTCAAAGGTGTCTATATACAATAGCCACGAAATAGGAGGGCACCCAGTGGCTGACCACTGATTCAAAAAGTAGCACACTTTGCATGAAACCAACTAAGAGCCTGACATGTGAATATGTCATGAGCATGCATAAACTTGAGCAAGTTCATCATCAACTTTTTGATGATATAAATGATGATACCTATTGGGAAGAGTTGGAAATTCTTGAGAACTTCAAGCAATAGCCCCTTGAATTGAAAATGTTATCAACTAGAATGGAATATGTATTTTTGAAAAATAAGAAAATGGTTATAATCAATGCAAGACTTGCTTCAAAATAGATAAATATGCTATTAAAAGTAGTTGAAAGATGGTCAGCAGCTTTTACTTGGTCATATCCTAAACTCATACGGATTGATCCTAGGATATGCCAACATCACATTTACACCGACCTAGCCAGGAAGCCAAAATGACAGCCACAAAGGTGGTTGAACCCCAAATTGAAGCAAATCATCATGAAGGAAATTGAGCAACTCATCAAGGCGAGGTTCATCTATCCCATTGTGAATAATGAGTGGGTTAGCCCACTTGTAATTGTATCAAAGAAAGGTGGCAAATGGTAGGTCTGCATCAATTTCAAGTTTCTGAATATGGCAACATTCAAGGATCACTTTTCATTGTCATTTTTTGACCAGGTTCTCAACACAATATTAGGGCATTACTATTACAGCTTCCTAGATGGTTATAATGGCTATAACCAAATTCAAATTGCACCAAAGAACCAAGCAAAGATAATGTTCATGAGTTCCTAGGAAACTTTTGCATATCGTAAGATGTTGTTTGGTCTATGCAATGCCCTTGCCACATTTCAATGTCTAGTCCTGAGCATCTTTCAATAGCAGATTGGTAGTGGTGTAGAAGTCTTCATGGATGACCTCTCCACCTATGGAGCTACATTTGAGCAAGCCTTTGATTGCCTTGATTAAGTGCTGGAATGATGTGTTGAAACTAACTTATAGCTTAATTGGTAGAAAAATCACCTCATGGTCCAGAAGGGCATTGTATTGGGGCACAAAATATCACAAGCAGGAATTGAGGTGGACCCTAAAAAAATAAGGGTCATCCAAGGAATAACTCACTAACTAGAAATAATTAACAACATTTTATCATTCCTTGGATACACTAGCTACTACCAGTGTTTCATAGAGAATTTCTCTAAGATTGCAAAATCGTTGGCTAAACTAACAAAGAAAGATGCTCCTCTTGGCTAGACCCTGGAATGTGAAAAAAATGTTCTAGAAATTGAAAGAAAAGCTTGTGAAAACTCCAATTATACAAGCACTAGACTAGTCTAGACCATTTCACATTATGCCGAATGCATCAAATTATGCTTTGGGAGTTGTGCTGATGCAGTTAGATGACAAGAAATGTCCATACTACATCCACTGTGCCAACCAAAGCATTGTGGGTGCACAATTAAACTACACCACTATAGAAAAATATTTGTTGGCGATGGTGTTTTCTCTAAATATGTTCAGGCATTATGTGCTTGGATATAAGGTGTTTGTGCACACAGATCATAGTGCCATCTACTTCTTAATAAACAAGCCAACAATGAACACCTATGTCATACAGTGGCTAGTGATCTTGCAGGAATTTGATCTTACAATGATAGATTGAAAAGGCACTAAGAGTGTGATTACTGATCACTTATCTCAGTTGTGATGAGATGAAAAAGAGGAAGAAATCCCACTCTCTAACATGTTTCCTAATGAATTCATATTTGTTAGGGCAATAATTGAACAAATTTCCAATGAGCCAAAATGGTATGATAACATTCTCACCTATCTTCTTACTTAGGAGATGCCATAAGGGTTGGACCATTGGAAGAAACAATAGTTTCTTCACTAGGTAAAGCACTTTATGAAGATTAATGGACACCTCTATATGATGTGCACCGATGGCCTAGTTCATTGGTATGTCCCTAATGTTGATCAACTACGCATGCTCTAAGACACCCATGAAGGTCCTTGTGGAGGAAACTATGGTGAGAGACGCATGACCATTAAAAACCTAATGGTAGGGTACTATTGGCCAACACTCTTCAAGGATGCTCACCATTTCATTTGCTCTTGTAAATTATGCCAACAGGATGGAGGGATCTCAATAATGGATTCAACCATTAGAACCATTTGAAATTTGGGGCATTGATTTCATGGGTTCCATCATGCCAATGTCAAATGAAAAGATGTACATCATAGTTGCTATTAACTATTATATGAAATGGGCAGAAGTAGCAGCCATCATCAATTGTACATCCTCTACTATTGCTCGATTTGTACAAAAAAATGTTGTAAATCAATTTGGTGTACCATGTGCATTGATTTCTAATAATGGAACTCATTTTATAAGCACTACTTTTTGGAAGCTCATGCAACGCTTAGGGGTTGAACACAAACTCACAACACCTTACCATTCCCAAGCTAATGATCAAGCTAAGGTTACTAATAGGAAAATTACAAGAATACTAATCAGAACTATTAGCAAGTATAGGAAGGACTAGAGCACAAAACTCAACGATGCCCTTTGGGCCTACTACTCAACTTGGAAACTTCTTATAGGCTACTCTCCCTATGAGCTTGGGTACAACAAACTACCAATGCTTCCTATTCAATCTAAACTCCATACAATTTCAACAACTTGTGACCTTGACCTTGACTTAAGAATAGCCCAAAAATAAATATTAACAAATCTCAACCTTCTAGACAAAAATCGATTAGTGGCCTTATCACCTAATGAGTTGCACAAGGCTTATAACAAAAAGTTTCATGACCTAAAAACTAGAAAAGTTAAATTTCAACCAGGAGATAAGGTTCTCTACTAGAACCCCACACACGTACCTCAATGAACTAAGTTCTAGACATTGTGGGAAGGACCTTATATCATTTATAAAACTTTTCCTTTAGGGGCCATGATGATCTATAAACCTAAGAGCCCAAACAAGAAACAGCTGATCAACATCCAACAAATTAAGCCTTTCCATGAGCATACACTAGCTAACATAACAAGAACCTCATCCAATGGATAACCACGCCCCATATTTTGGATCTCCTCCTTTTAACTTAGTCATGGGGGAGATGGCCAACCATGCTAACCATTCAAGTAGCTCTTCAATTTTTCAACTTTTTTGTTTTACACATTTTTCATTTTACAACTTTTTGTTTTACATCTTTTTGTTTTTATGTTATTAGTCTTTTCTAATTTTTTTTACGCCATCATTAGTACATTTGATACTTCTTGAATAATTTACACTTTCTTCTATATTTTCTTTTATTTGGTGTGATTTTCTAACTTTTTGTTAATAAGTGCTAAGTACATTAGTAATGCATTACTTGATGGTGGTGTGTACTATTTTTGCTATTTGATTGTTAGTGTCTGGTTTCTAGCTTTGAATTTTGTTACAAATAATTAGTACATGGTTTCTTTTCATATAATATGTAGTGAGTCCACAAAATCCACCCATGCATACACTCTATGATTTTCCTTATTTTGGAAACATGCAATCCCTTTTTCATTAATAAAATTTTAATAAATTTGTGACTTTGGTAGTTTCCAGAATTGGGAAGGATTCAAAGGTTTAAACAAGGTGTGGCTTTAAGGGAATTTAGTATTCTTTATACTTTTTTATTTGCCTAGGTGCATATGTGTTTCCATGAATTTCTTACTATTCCATGCCAATTCATAAAGGAAGTTGAATAAGTCCTTGCATGGTGTGGTTCTTATCAAAAGAAAAATTAAAAAAATATAAAAAATGATGAGAATTCAAAGCACACCCCTTGGAGAAAATAAATGCATATTTCCTCACATGGTGTGGTTCTCATCAAGAAAAAAAAAAGAAAAAAAAGATGAGGATTCAAAGCACATCCCTTGGACAAAATAAATACATGTGTTTTTGCATGGTATGGTTTCCATTTCAAAAAAAACAATGGGAATTCAAAGCACACCCCTTAGACAAAATAAATGGGCTATAAGCACTAGTTATGGGNGTCTAGACTAAGGATGGATCCTATCAAGTCTTTTAACCACAAAATCCATAAGGGACTTCATGTGATTGTAATTAGGAACTCCATTCCACTCTCTCTCTCTTATCCATCTATGGTTTTCATGTTCCACCTCACTACTGGTTTTATGTTTTGGTTCAATGTCCTAGTTTGATGTGTTGGAATTTTTAGTTAGTTACTTTTGAGTTTTTGTACTTAACCCTCTATAATGATTAATCATCCATGGAGCCCACGGACTCTTTGGTTTGAAGTTATGCAAGGGCATAAAAGGATTGTGCCTACTGTGGGGAGGACCCACTTACATATCTTTTGGTTGGATTAGTTAAGTTCTTTACCCTTAGACATTTTTACAATTAAATTCTTTTTGTTCACCCCATCAACAACATCTAATTGTACACATCTTCATATCAATTTTTAAGGAATTCATCTTTTCATTATTGATGAGTCATCATTGGTTGGCTACGTTGACAAGGCCTCATCAACATAGTCGACCACATCAATGAGGCCTCGTTGATGCATTTCAACCTATATCAATGAGGCCTCATTAACGTTGTGTCTATCTATAGCCTATAAATACACACCTATCAACCACATTTAAGGGGAGTCTAGATTTCAATAGTAGTGAAGCTCTTGCATTTTACTAAGTTCCCACAACAAGAATCATTGAGTGTATAGATCTTTATTCAAGCATTGTTATACTTGAGCATGATAGTGTGTGCAGTAATAAAGATGAGATTTTTGATAAACCTTGCAACACTTTGGATAAATTGTCTCTTTTATTTATACATTCAATGTTTTTAATTTGTTAATTATTCTTAATTATTTCGCAAATATTTTCTAGAAATTGAGTTAATGAGGTTATTAAGCGAGATAGATTAAACACATAAGTACAACTACTTCAAGCATAACATGTATTCACTTGGTAATCCCAGCAACGTTATTACTTGGTACACCCAGTAGCGTAGCACTTGGTCACCTAGCAGTGGATACATGGGTTCAGGACATGTATGGAAAGTGGAAACAGATACTTATGTTAGGATTAGTTAAATAGTAGTTAATTAGTTCATTTATATTCATTAAATAAATTCCTTTTACCTACATTTCAAGCACCCAAAATATAAAATACAAAATGATAAAAATCGAATGCCTTAATTACACTTAACCATACCAACATACATAACAAATGTAATTAGGAGGACAATGATTGACCTTAAGGCTAAATTCACTTCCTAAAGGGCTAGTGTACTAGAAACAATGAAGTCCACAGAATTTGACTAGATCATGCATGAATGCTTGTGATTTGTATGGTTGCGCCTAGGGCCACCTCACCACTCATCATTGGTGCCATTGTCGGGGACTTTGTTTATGGAACGTGCACTATTTTGGTGTAAGTGGATTTCACTAATATCATTGTACAAACCTAAAGGTTAATAAGATTCCCACTATACATAAATTATAAATGCACACCAATAATTTCATTTTGTTTTACAAAATGTCTTCTTCTTCTCATAAGCCTAAAGATACTAAACCACTGGTTCCATGGGAACACAAAGTGATATACACTTATCTAGATGAGTTTGACCAAATTTCACCTTCATCCTACATCAAGATGAATAGATGCAATGGCGTGATATGGAAGGCAACGTCATTTTCCCCTTGATAGATCTATGCCTGGATGATGTTTAAAACCCTTAAAAAATTACGCATAGTAGATCTTCATGAAGAGTATGTTGTGAATGGATATGACACTCGAAACTATTATCCCACTAAAACACAACATAAGCAAGATAAACGTTAGGAGAAGCTCCATGAAGCTACAAATGGGAAACATTACACTAACCCCTTATTCCTACTAGATCAAGAGGACAATGAGGATCCTTCCTTGGAAGGTTTTCAACATGAAAATTCTCCATCCCTTACTAACAATGGTGAGGGTGTGAACTTGACCCTGCAATCAACTATTCATAAACCAGGTTCAAGGAAGAGTGATAGCCAAGGTAGGGAATTAGGTGAACATCACAATAATAAAGGATCTAATGATGGTAATCATAAAAAGTGTAAGAGTGGTGGTGGACACCATGGTGGGGATGGCTATCCACCTTCCTCTTCATCCTCTTCATCCGATTTTGAACATTCCTCTTCATCTAATGGTTCTCATGAAAGCCATCGTTGAAACAACCATGATGAAGGTGATAGACGAAATAACAATAACCATGAAGGCCATCAAAACTAAAGGGATGGCCAAAACCATCAACGAAGTGATGATGATGAACCTTTATTAGCAACTCAAAGTATGCTTAACATTGCAGAGGCAATAAGAATTCTAACTAGACATATGAAAGATAGTTGGATCAAGTGCCTAGATATGAACAATATCCCAAGATTTGAGGGGGATACAATTCTAATTTGTAGACACATTTTCAAACTTTCAAGACATCTATGGCTTACAAAACATCAAGAATGAGTGGCAAAAACTCAAGCTTTTCCCAAGGATACTCATTAAGGAAGCTGAAAGTTGGTACCCGTCCTTAGAACTGAAACCTATCCAAAGATGGAGTACCATGTTAGAACTATTCAATGAAAAATATCAAACATACTCTAGAGTGTCTAATCTAAGAAGGTAAATCCAAGGCTAAAAACAACAAGCACATGAACCCTTGGATGTCACCATGGGTTGATACTATTCACTCTTACGTAGATGTTTTAGCCATGGTTACTCTCAAAGAGAACAACTTCGCCACATCATAGATGGGCTCAAGGCATAAACAAGAAGAACCCTTGGGATGCATGCCTAAGGGAGAGTGTCGAAGAGTACAATAAGGACTCATCCATTGAAAATGAGAGGTCTAATTTTGTGATGAGGAGGAGTCACCACTTGATGAAGTGGTAAATAAAAAGATCTTACCTATCCAAAAAAAATTTTCTAACATTTCAACTAAGTTTGACAAGTTATGGGACTCTTTGGATGAAAAGTTTCAAACTACTTTAAAGATTGCTAAAGAATCCAAAGAGCAAAATAGTGATCATAATCATAGATGACAAAAAGAAGCTAAACATGCCTACCAAAGAGGTAAGGGCAAAGCTACTATAGTAGAGGAAGTTGTGGAGTCTAACTCTGATAATGAAACCAAATGTGACATCTATTAATATGAACATCCAAAGGGATGTTACCCTATGGTGTCACACTTACAAAAATTTGGAGTGTATGTACTAAACCTCGCCTAACACGTAGGTAAGCTCCAGGACAATTGCCTTATCCTAAAGGTAGTCCAAGATAGTTCCACTAGCAACAATAAGCTTACTACCCAAGTGGAACTCCTTCACAACCTTATGAATAGTACCAATAGTGGTACCAACCACAATAATGGGGAATGCCACTGCCAAAGCAGTAATACCCTTATAGGCAATCAAATCCATATGGGTACTATGTTCAGCAACCTATCTCTCCTAGAAGTTAGTAAGTCATGCATCATTCTAGCATCACTATTACCCTCCATAGTACCATCAAACACATTCACCATCTACTCGAGGGAAAAACCCATATCTGTATCCTTATCATCCTCCACATCCCTCTGCACCTACACCTCTACCTTCAACTTAGTTACCTCTTACTCCATCTATGCAAGGTGAAATTCCTTCACAGCTACAGCAATGAAATGCTACAAGGTCTATACACTCACAACTAGTTTTTCAACCAAGTGTTCCAAATAATTGATGAAGAAAATGACCTTTCTTCTAGCCCAACATTTCTTTCCAACCCTCACAATCTACTTCAATTAATTTCCCTGCATCTCCAGTACCCTCATCCTCTACATCAAATACCTTTGAGCATCCTTCAAACCAAGTGCTACCTAATATCTACACTGTAATGCTAACTCATGCTATTTTTTACTGGATCAAGGCTAGCAACCTTTCTACAAAAAGATTTGATCCAGGAAGTCTACTTGTCTTTCTACAAATTGTTGGACAAGAGCCATGCAAGGCCCTTCTTGACTATGGTTCTAGAGTTAACCTCATCTCCCATGATATGTACAAAGCCTAAAACCTACCACCTCTTAAGAAGAGCAACATCCATTTAGAATTAGCAGATTAGTTGATTAAAGTCCCTTTGGGATTAGTAGAGGACATTGTGACCACAATTTGTGGGTGGTCCTATCTTGCTGATTTTCTAGTAATCAAGGTGGATAATTACAAAAGTGAATTCCCCATCATCATGGGAAGGGCTTGGTTAAACATGATCAATGTGTAAATGGGTATAAGAAACCTCTCTCTCAAAATATCTAAGGAGAATGAGTTAGGAAAAATTGAGAAGAAGCATATTCCATGCATCACATACAGTGACAATGGGTGAAATTGTGTGTAAAAGATCTAGTCCATCAAAAGAACATACATTAAGGCATGTAATTAATGTGTGCAAGAAATTAATATTCATTGGTGTCTGTACACAGCAGCCACAAAGCAAGAGGACACCTAGTGGCTGATAGCTAATTCAGATAGTAGCACAATATGCATGGAACCAACTGAGAGCTTAACTTGTGCATATGTAGAAGGAATGAAAAAAATTAAACAAGTCCATTCCCAACTCTCTAATGAAGATGATGATAACTATTAAGGAGAGTTGGAGATCCCTAATCACTTTGAGCAGGAGCCCTTAGAACTAAAAACTTTACCAGTTGGAATGGAGTATGCATTTTTAAAGAATGGCAAACCAATCATCATTAATGCCAAATTTGCTCCTAAACAAAAAGAAAAGTTGTTGAAAGTGGTAAATAAATGATCAAAAACCTTTGCTTGGTCAAATCCAGAGCTAACAAGAATTGATCCAAGGATATGCTAGCACTACATCTACACTAACTCAACCATGAAGCCTAGAAGGTAGCCACAGAGGTGGTTAAACCCAAATTAAAATAAATTGTTAAGGAGGAAATAGAGCAACTCCTC
>MNCI01001326.1:7978-39604 GCA_015680685.1 Gnetum montanum
AAATTAATATGTATTTATATTTGTTATATGTTTAATGAAAAACTAATTGTATTACCTGAGAAAGAAGCTTCACTGCTAAATTTTGAAGTTTAGGAGTATCTCCACCATGCAAACTCCACCATCCAGCTAGATCTTCTTGAGCTATTCTATCCATATCAAGTATAGCATCTTTAAATTTAAATACTTTTGTATGTCCTTTGGTAAATTGAAGCCATTCCTTTCTAATTAAGCTAACCTCACAAGGTGAATATAACCATTTAACATATTCTAAGAAACCTATTCTTTCATCAAAATCATCACAAGGCCTTGTTGGATTTTTATCTCTATCTTTTGAAGAATACCACTTAATATTTAATGCATATGTAGACATATGCAATGGGGTATTTGTAGCATTCCATCTTTTTAGAATCAATGGAAGTAACTAAGCATTATAAAAATCAAGAGAGCTATCCATTTCTAGAATCCTTCTTTTAACTTCTATTAACATATTTTCATAAAGTACATAAATTTCTCCTAATGCAGGTGTATCTATATCAGCATAATGAATGAAATCAACAATAGGTTGCAGCATGCCAACAATCCTCCTACAATATAATAAATAATTATTTTTAATAAGATATAAAGAAGCAAATAATTAAATATAAAGAATTATATTTCAAATAAATTATTTCTTACTTCACTTATTTCGACCATGTATCTAATAAAAGCTTTTCTCAAACACTCTTTCCCATAGTTGTGTTGGCTTCCTCCCAATTCTTCCATTTACTGATTATAATCATTATTTATAATGATTCTTGTATCTCTTATATTCTCTCCAATGTTAGGAAATATGAGGTATACTTGTTTAACAAAACAAAATTTATAATTAATTTAGCATTAATAAATCAAATCTCTTAAAAACACACAATATAGATTTTTGTATTCTATTACCTTGTTTCTACACGCTTTTTGAAACTCTTATTCTTGCTAGATTCCCTGAACAATGAATTTGAATAATGATGATTGCAAATAAAAATTTGTATGTCTCTTGCATTTATAATAAGCTTTTTCACCTAATCAATTTTACAATATCGCAAAATGTATTATTTAGAAATTGAACACAACAAGGAGTCCAAAATATATTTGGATGAATCAATTTTATCATTTTTCCTGCATGCCTAGAAATAGGAGTTGAATCTGTTATAATTAAAATAATGTTGCTTGAACCAATAGTTGCAATTGTTGTCTTTAATAATTTGACTTGAACATTAACATCTTTTATATGATTGGAGTAGTCTGTAGCATTAAGAAAAAATCGTTCAAGTTGACAACTAATTATAATATTAATAATGGATGTTGATGAATATCAGTCCATCCATTCATTATAATAGAACAACCACTTTGATGCCAAAATTTCTTACATTCCTCCAACATTTTCATGCCAAGTTCATACCTCTCATCCAGAAGATCAATTCGAATTTTATCTTTAGTTGGAGGGATATAAGATGGACTTACCATATAAAATTATTAGTTTTACTAATAATTTTAAATGAAAAATGATAATTTAAAATTTAAAAATGTTACCTGCTTCGCACAACGAAATGCTTCTTTGAATGAAGGAGTACCTGCAAGTTTGAATAATAATCCATTTGCATAGAACATTTTTGCAATACTGATATCAGCTTTTATTTTTTTTGAACTTGAAAATTTATTTCTATTTGTTTAAGCACTTTTCTTTTTGTTGGTTGTACAACATCCTTTGTCTTGTTCTTGCTTCCCTCTATTCAAATACTTATCGTAATACTGTTTATCATAGTCTTTGCTTGAAAGTAATACATATGAAAATCTACATGCAATAATACCTGTTCCTATTCTATTTTCTAATGTCTAAAAGAAATGATGGTGTATTTGTGTACCACTTATAGTGAATTCATGGTTACATACATGACAGTTCTATCTTTTTCTTTCACCTCCTTGAGTCCTACAAGTGTGTAATTTGTTACCAACTATTTTAATGAAGATTTCAAAATAAATCTACATTTTGCAAATGGTTTCAAAATTTCCACATTACAATCTAAGATATTTTCTTCTTGTGATGCATTTTCCTCCAAGAGAGTACTATCTATTTCATTATTATTACTATTTATATATTGAATAGAGTTCATCTTTATGATTTTGTAAATATTAATGGTAAAAATTAGAAAACAAGATATAACTACAAATAGATATGCTTACTAATTACTCAAATTACTATGACTAAGGTTATCTATTTTTTCTTTTTGTGCTAGCAAAGAGCCTTTAAAAAAGTGTCTGAAGAACTTTAACACTAAAATGTCATTCAATGTAATAAATCTAGAAATGCAAAGCAATAATAGAGTTAGGAAAAAAATTGAAAATACAAAATAGTGATAAATTTAAAAATAACAAGATGAAATTTCAATAAAGAATAGAAAAAATATGAAAATCATAGAAAAATATATTTAATAACTGTTAAAATACATAAATAAAATAAAATAAAAGATAAAATAAAAAAAAATATGAATATCAACAACCATCTATCCATTGTCTTTGTTAACATTTTGTGATTATGATTCATGAAAACGCTTTAGAAATGGAAAGCCTAAACGCCTATCTTCTAGTAAAACACTTAAGTCCATGCTTACTATTCAAACCTTAGCCAAGCCAATGACCTTTCTCCTACAACACACTTATGTAGAAACTCAAGAAACAATTACAGTAACGTGAAAGCATAAAGGTAAAAGTGATGCCACAAGCAACGAAAAAGCACAATTGGTCCTCTTTTACTATCGAAAAGCCAAAAAAGGGTTAAAAACTTAAAAACAAAACTTACAAAAGTAAAAGCAGCCAAAAAAGCAAACATAAAAAGGGCCAAATCTATGCTCGCGGACACTGCCAGGAAACGGACACTGCCAAGAAAAGGACAACGTGAAAAAAAATGCAATAATCCATATTTATATACCCAAATGACCATTTCGGTCTTCAGAAAGCAGAGGCTTTGGCGGCTCAGATATATCTCTCCCCAAAACTACGTGTGTTTGTTCTTTCTGTTCTTGAAAACAAAGAAAGAAACTTGTAGTTTTGATAAAGAAAGTGTAAAGCTATTCTGATTTACAGTATGGTAGTCATGGTGCTGGCCGTTACATGTGGTTGCACATACGGCAACCTATCGCGGGCTTGCTAATTGACGTAACGGTGGCAGTGGTTTCAATGGCAGTTGACAGAAGTTGACGGCAACGAACGGTGGTTTTCGTCAGTGGCCTTCTTCCATTAGTAGACCCATAAGAAAATCAAAGTATCGAACCTCTGCATGACACAGGTTCAGTGTACGGTGTTGCATCGAACCTCTGCATGGCGTATTAGAATGTCATGTAGCACCATTGCGCTACGCCTGGTGTGAAATGGTCACCCCCTTTCTTGCACGGCCGAAGGTCGCATATGATTCTTCTTCATCCACCAGTGCATAAGTTCTAAAAACAAGAATAAGAGCAGGCCATTCGTCCCATAGGTGGCACGATGGTGCTTGTGGCAGGCCATACTCATGGCAGCAGACGACGAGCATCAATTTTGCTATCAAGAGGTGCACACACAGACTGCGCGTAAATAGCTAGCTCTCTCTCTCAGGATCTTTGTAACAATGCATGTGTGGCAGGCTACGTCAAGGTGATAGTAAGAGTTCTCGCAAAAATGCACACAATAGGTGTTGGCGGACTTGAGCGAGGTGCAGCTACAACATGACAAAAACAATTAGCAACTATGGCCCCGAGATTCGCGATTCCCTGTCAATTTTGATGAACTGTTCACGTCGGATTCGGGAGCGCGTACAGAAACGTATTAAATTCGCAGTGGGTACATATTTCATAATTTCCAATGAAATTTTGTTTAGATTGCCTTGCCTCATATTGTTATTGCCCTTTTAGTTCTTGCGATGTCTGCATTTTGCATTAAAATCTTACATGTTCTGAATCATACCACAGAAAAAAAGGGAGTACGAATAAATAAACAAACACACGGAAATCACGAAAGGGCTACTATGGTAACCGATGGCCGAAGTGGCAATGTGTCATACGGAAAGTTTTGGACGGGGCGTGCGAGCAAAACATTGCATTTGCATGGATTCGCCTGGCTTTGGGAGCGTCAAAGGTTCCGCCATGACTCTCACATTCTCTCGGGTTTATTGTTCATCGCTGGTTTTTGTTCTTTTTCTCATATCTCTGCTTAAAAAAGAAAAAACAAAACACGGTCAGCGTCATGGGTCATGAGTCATGAACATGACGACCGATGGATGCTTGTTCAACTTTTTTAAAAATCTGTTTGCTTATAAAGCAACGAAGCCCACCAGCACATCACATGGACAATGACTATATCCAAGCTCATGGTGCTCTGTTTTTACTTTCCCCTTCATCATGACTAGTGACGATTTTCGAGCATTTGAAAGATTTTCAATCATTATAGGTGAGATGAGTTACTGGGCTGTGCCTAGTTTAGTTAAGTTGTGTATTCTTATAATACGGTCATCTTCAAAGTCAGTAGTTCAACATGACCCTACTCACAGGATAGTTCGTTGAACAAAAGTATTAGCAAACTTGATTTGTTATAAATTTGGTTGAGGCTTGAGGCTTAATTTCATTTTTGGAAATATTGGATTGAGTAACAAAAGGATTTCATTTTATTGCCATCATTTTTGGTTGTTGAGAAATTATATGTTTGGCCAGATTATGGCTCCTGAGTAAAGAAATGGACTCACTGCCCTCCATACCTTTGCAAATTTTCTTGCTTCAATTTAATGGTGATATTGCAATCTTCTATGCAATTTTTAAGCATTAACAATATTTTTGATTTACATTGTACTTCTTCTATGTTTTACAATGTATAGTACTTCTTCTATGTTTTACAATGTATTTTTATGATATATGGGATTTAATTTTAAAAAAACTAATATATTTAAATTTTCTCTATCACATCCCGGCTACGAACGGTACCCACTTTTTCTTGAGTCACACTTACCCAAACACGTTCAGAATCCCTCCCTTCCATGAATCAGATTCTTTTGATACATAGATTAACAAGGTCTGTTAAACAAAAGATATTGCTGTTGGATGTGATTTTGAGGGACCTGTAAGATTTTAATGGGCAATGAATGTTATCGTTGAAAATTGAGACACCATTGCAGTAAAAATTATAATTCCGAGTTTACATGCTTTTGTAAGTGTGCCCAAATCGTCAAATTTTCTTGGAAATCACGAAGCTGCCCTCGGGGCATAGCATTTAATAAAAACTTAACTATATCAATAATGATCAACATGGCAAGATAAACTGAGCACGAAAGCGAGTGGCATGTTATCCGGTTGATAGAAAAAGTTAAATTTTCTTTTACAAGGTAAATAGAAACGTCATGCAAAATCCGGTATAACTAAAGAGAGCCTCAAGCAAACCCAAAGTAGCAGAAAGCTGCTACGGCCAACGCAGTGAAACATACATTGCCTGTGTTGATCATGAGAGCTGTCTTTTCCACTGCATGTGGGGGGCTAGATGAGTAAAAATCTAAGGAGAAATGAGCATCTTAAGTAGAAGGCAGGGAGCATGTGCCATTGGATTGAACAAGATCAGGGAGCTCAGGTACAGAGACTACTGATTCAGAAGCAACAGCAGCGGAAGTACAAAATGGAGAGCCAGAAAGTGCACAGCCAGGGCAGCAAGGCGAGCCGCTACGCGGTGTTGCTGGGCTGCGACTACCCCAATACTGATTACGAGTTGGGGCGCTGCGTCCACGACGTTTGGCACCTGCACAAAATGCTGCTTGATAGCTTCGGCTTTGTGGAAGCCAATATCAAAATAACACAGAATCAATAACATCAAGCAGGCCCTCCAAAACATGATCAATAACTCCTCCCCCGACATGTGCTCCTGTTTCATTTCAGCGGCCATGGCCCCCCCATCCAACGCGCCGATGATGAATTGGAATAGGATGAAGCCATCGTCCCATGCAACTATAAGGTCATCAAAAGTAGTCATTACTCATCACATTACATGTTTAAGTTTACGAAAATCACAAGTCTTGCTGAGAGTGGGAATGGAAAGGAGGTTGCACTTGTCGAACATGGACTCGTTCTTCATCCTTAAATTGTTAATTTGTGTTTATAGCTGTTGCAGCCGTTTCTATATGCGTCTATTCTTTCCCCCTTTTTGCTTTTATTTTTCTTTCTGCTGTACGATTTTATCCTTGAATCCTGTCTAAGTTTTCATTTCTTTGTTTTTCTCTTTCCTCCTGATTCCATCCTCGCTTTTAATTTCATTGTGTTTGTCTGGGTTTGATTTTTGAAAGGAGTGTACTGACCCTATTGTATGTGTGTACGTCTTAGAGATGATTTTTTCAGGGAACTTGGGAACAGTCTCCCTTCAAAAGCATCATTAGCTGTAATATCGGATTCTTGCCAGAGAGGGGGACTAATTGACAAAGATAAAGAGCAGATCGGGCCACACGCCCCAGGTATCACCGTGGGCAGCAGCAACCCTTACCGTTGCCATTTACCTCGTTTCATCAAGGCAAAGGACATAGTGCATTTGCTCACTACCACCGAGGGCACGACTCAAACCGAAGCCACTACCTTAGTCATCAGCCCCATTGTGAAGGTCTGGTTAAGCTGCAACCCTAGAAATAGATAGATTATTATTGCAATGAGTTTTGGAAATACTCATGCCATGAGATTTTAAAGAGAATTGATCACATTTAGAACTATAACAGGATCCCACTTATGTTTGCTGTAACAGTCAAACATGCATTCGGACATGGGCATCTTGCTGAGCGGGTGCCAATCGGCCGAGCTGTCGTACGATATGAGCAGTGATTCCAGTCAGGCATTTGGAGCATTCAGTGATGCATTGCAGCAGGCGTTTGGCAAGTACCTGGATCCCATATCCAACAAAGATTTGTTCAAGTAGGAAAGGAGTATTCTGGCGCAGAACAAATCTCTGCAGCACCCCTGCCTCTACTGCAGCGACGACAATGCCGCTGCCCCATTTCTCCATCAAGGAGTGTAGCTCTCCCACTTCAAGACCGATACCATTACCAATATAGAAACAAGATGATTCCGGGCTCTTTGGTCCTGACTTCGCTTGGCTAAATTCTTTTGTCTTGTCCTGCTGCTTCTGTTGTTGCTTTTGGATCACGTTTATGTTTTAGTTTGGTGGTATGCTATATTGGTAATCCGTTGCATATGTTGCTGGAAGTCTACGGTAAGAAAATCGGTTTTTAATGGTAAATAAAATTGTTAAGTATTTGTAACTTTAATATAATAGCTCCTTCCTAGGGGTTCGTTTCATGAGGTATTGAACTTTGCATTTTTAAAGCACAAATCACATTGAACTTTGTGTGTGACATCAACAAATAAAGAATCAATGCAATGTTTTATATTTCTAGATTTAACTAGGTCCACTTTTGTTTTCAGCTTTTTATAATTAGATCCATGCATTATATTTTTTGAAATGATACACCACCATTCAAATTCCAAATTCCAGTAAGATTTATTTAATATTTTCTAAATTATTGGTACATTTTAAGGATGACAAAGATCAACTTTTAAAAGTTATATCAATATCATAAGTTTTTCTTACCTTTTGATGGTGTATAAAATACAAATTCAGTTTGGACCTTTATTTGAAAATAGCTCTATCAAACCCTTAATTTATGCAAATGATGCTATCTTAATTTCAAACTCAATGGAAGACTTGTAACAAATGCTTATTACTTTTGATCATTTTTATAGTAAATGTATAGAGAATAAAATCATGATTTGTTTCATACATATTAAAACATAAAATTTCACCATCAGAAATGAGCAAGTATACATTGCCTCCCTTAATTATCTTTCCTTAGAATGCTCCTACAATTTCAAATGGGATCAATATCTTGCTCAAAGGATCAAAAGTGATATAAATAAAAAATTCTATTGTCTTGAAATATACTTGTAGGAAGAAATTTATCTAATTTAAAATGTCTAAAAGCAACTCTATTATGTTATTTCCTAACCAACTATTCTTTTTAGTAGTATGGAACCATGGGGCACTTAATTCAAATTTATTTTATTTTTTAACAAACAATCTACAAGTTGGTAGAACAATCCCCTCACCATAGTAGGGTACATGTGTCCCACTACAAGATTACTCCACTAATACTAAAATTGAATATACAGCCACCTCACTTAAAAGTGACATTATTTCACTTTTGTAATAAGAATAAACATGGAAAAAAATAATACGTTCAAGAATAGAGTAGATATGAGGAGAAACAGAAATATTTTATTTCGATGTGGTACATCAAAGCTACTATCATATGACCTATTTATAATAGGCTAAGTCCACCAAACTCCCATTCTTTTTCTAACTGAAACTAGAGATTAGAATTACATTATGATAACCCGTTAAACTTAAACTGATTTTTGGAACAAAAATAGGATTAACTCTTGATGAGTGGCGAGGTACCCCTACACTCAACCATACGAATACGAGCGTTACATGGGCGATCCGGTTGAACTCCGCAGACTAAGTGCCTACAGGCCTTATGCACTTAAGGTTAATCATTCGTTGTCTTCCCAGACTTACTTGTATTTGTCACGGTTGTATGGTTAAGTAAGTATGAGATATATGATTTTTATATCTTTTCAGTTTTATTTCCTATGCTAATGAGGTGAAGGGTAAATAGACTAATTAACTAACTTTAACTAACTAACTAAGCCTTAATTAACCTAGCATCAGGATCCATTCCCAATTACCATTCACACCCTGAACCAATGCAACCTTGGTTACCAAACGTTATTTGTTACTGGGATCACCAAGCGTAATGCACGTGCTCGAAGCAGTTGTATTGAATGCACTTAATTATGGGAGAAGGGTTGAGAGAGATTTAATGAACTAATAAAGCATTTAAACAATAAACAATAAATAACATTAATTAAAATCCTATTTAGCCTATTCTATGCACTGCAAGGTTTATCCAAGAAGTTCGTCTTTATTTCCATACACAAACTTGTCTTCAGGTACAATATTTGCTTGAATAAAGATCCATTCACTTTGGAACTCCTATTGTGGGCACATGGAAATTATTCTATCTCTGGAGAGGTAAAACTACCAGAGTTTCACTACAGTCTAGGCCTAAACTGAGAAACAAGGGAGAGCCGCCTCTTATTTATAGATTTGACGGTGCATTGTGATATCACGTATGCGATATCGCAGGGGACGATGTGATATCGCATATACGATATCGTGGGGGATGCGATATTGCGACGGACCCAATATTGTGTACATGATATCATGGCCCATGCGATATCACATCCCATCATACCCCCATAATTGAATAAGAAATTGTCCTCGAGTTCCTTAGAAAATATTGGGATGGTATGGGATTATTGACTCAAAATGGAACTAACGAGATGACATGTGAACGAATCATCATTACAAGACAAGACAAAACTGGTGTTGATAGCAAAAAAAGTGAACACTTTATACATTTGACATCAAACCTTATTTGGTAGCTGAGAAAGAGAAAGAGAGAAAGAAGTTTTGCTGCTGCTAATGCCAAGACTGTGCCTTTCGTTGTCCATCTGTAAGCGTGTCATCTGTCTCGTTCTTTGCATAGCTGCTTCAGCACTGATCCATTTCNTTGTAAGCGTGCCATCTGTCTCGTTCTTTGCATAGCTGCTTCAGCACTGATCCATTTCAAGTGTTCCCTCCAGATCCAATCCATTATTGCATGATTGCCATCTACACACACAACACAATCTTTATATTAGAAAGGGTAAATGAATCATAATGAAGTTGATACCTTGCTTCGGTGAAAGGTCCATTGGCTGAGTTGTGGTATGGCTTATACGGGTCTGGAGATATAATTATGGTGACTACCGAAGGTGTAGGGGTTAAGAAAAAATCAAAAAATTTGGTTTAGGACCCCCATGACAAAGAGTGAACCTCCGGTAGCGATAGAATGGATAAAGAAAAAGAACAAGAAAGATGGATAAAAAGAGACAACTATAACATCAATAAAATGGATGTTGAGATGGAAATGAACAAAATAAAATGCATTGCAAAAATGTTAAGGGAAAGAATTTAATAGATGCACCAAATAGAAATGTCAATGGGTCCTCCCCAAAGTAGGCTCATGCCCTTAATGCCCTGACAAACCCACATTCAAAGAGTCCATAGGCTCTAGGAATGTCATTTGAAAAAAGATTTAAAGTCTTAACCACAAGAATTTACCAAAAAGAAAACAATGCTTCAACTAAAATATACACTAATGATACAACTGGAAATGCAGTGAACAATGGAGAGAAGGATGGAGAGAAGAGAATGGAATGGAATCCCAATAACTAGGTGGTGTATAGCCCCTTGTGTACTTAATGATTAATGTGACTTAGTAGATCCAATTCCAAGTCTAGCCTCAAAAAAACCACATCCAGTGACTTCACATTAATGCATTTGGCCAATCCATCCCCCTGAAGTAACAAGAATGCCTTCACCCAAGAGCCATCACCATTCTGACGAAACAAGGAGGAGAGAATGGGAAGCGAGAAGGGCCTTAGTTAAAGGGAACATTTTTATTTTAGTTCCATAACTAGTGCTTGTAGCTCAAATAATTATTTCGTCTAAGGGGTGTGCTTTCAATTCTCACAGTTTTTTTTATATGTTTATGCGTGAGAACCACACCATGGAAAGGCTTTGTTATTTTTATTAGCTCAGCTTCTCGATAATTGGGTAACATCGAAACAGTAAGAAAACTCAAGAAGAAAACATCCAAGCACCTAAGAGAATGGCCAACACAAATGCATCAAGTTCCCTTGAAGTCACACCCTTTTCAATCCTTGAGTCCTTCCTTAGTTTAAGAAATGGCCAGTCACCGATTCATTATAGTTCTTATTTAAAAAGGGACTGTACATTTCCAAGCTGAGAGAGACCATAGAAACTTGTGGATGAATGGATAAACTGGAGTCATTGCCTGCCATATCAAAAGAACCATATCTTAGTATCAACATCATAACTTAAAGGTAAAAACCAAACATTAGCAATCAATAGGAAAATAGTTCATACCATCATTAAGAACACTTATTAAATGAAAAAATTACAAGATCGATATAACACACACACACACACACACACACACACACACACAAAATAAAAAACTATAACGATGTTGTAAAAAAAAAACAAGAAAAGTTAAAGAAATTTGTAAAACAAAAATGTGTAAGAAAAAAATGTGTAAAACAAAAANCGATTTCCTAGTGATAGAAGTCAACAACAACAAAGGGGACTTCCCAATTATAATGGGAAGGGCATGGCTAAGTACAATAGACGCATTCCTAGGAATTCGTTATCTTTCCTTGGAAATATCTAAGGTAAAAAATTATGGAAAGATTGAGAAGAATAAAGTTCCATGCATCACATACAGTGACTCAGAGGGTGATGACATGGAGGAATGCTCAGCATCTCTTACATGCAACCGGTGTGCCTTAGAACCTCTAATACAAAGGTACCTGTATGTAGAAACCACACAACAAGTGGACACCTTGTGGTTGAAAGCTAATCAAAAGAGCAACCCACCAACATGCATGGAACGAATTGGNTTCCAAGCTGAGAGAGACCATAGAAACTTGTGGATGAATGGATAAACTGGACTCATTGCCTGCCATATCAAAAGAACCATATCTTAGTATCAACATCATAACTTAAAGGTAAAAACCAAACATTAGCAATCAATAGGAAAATAGTTCATACCATCATTAAGAACACTTATTAAATGAAAAAATTACAAGATCGATATAACACACACACACACACACACACACACACACACACACACACACACACACACACACAATAAAAAAGTACAACGATGTTGTAAAAAAAAACAAGAAAAGTTAAAGAAATTTGTAAAAAAAAAATGTGTAAGAAAAAAATGTGTAAAACAAAAACGTGTAAAAAAAATGTGTAAAACAAAAATGTGTAAAACAAAAACTTAAAAGAACTAAGGGCCCCAAATGATTAGCATAGGTGGCCATCTCCTCCATGACTGAATGGAAAGGGAGAGATCCGAAATAATGAACGCCTATTTGAATTTCTTAGAAGCATCCAAATTCTCCCAATTGATGTTTTCAGGTTACGGGATGGAAGTTGGCAATGCTCATATTCCAATGTATCTATGCCTTCATTGTTGGCATGAGTTATTCCCCCAATTCGTTCCATGCATGTTGGTGGGTTGCTCTTTTGATTAGCTTTCAACCACAAGGTGTCCACTTGTTGTGTGGTTTCTACATACAGGTACCTTTGTATTAGAGGTTCTAAGGCACACCGGTTGCATGTAAGAGATGCTGAGCATTCCTCCATGTCATCACCCTCTGAGTCACTGTATGTGATGCATGGAACTTTATTCTTCTCAATCTTTCCATAATTTTTTACCTTAGATATTTCCAAGGAAAGATAACGAATTCCTAGGAATGCGTCTATTGTACTTAGCCATGCCCTTCCCATTATAATTGGGAAGTCCCCTTTGTTGTTGTTGACTTCTATCACTAGGAAATCGGCTGGGTATGACCAACCACACACAGTGGTAATGATGTCCTCCAAAAATCCCAAGGGAATGGTGATGGACTAGTCATCTAGCTCTAGTTGAATATTTCTCTTCTTAAGTTGGGGCAGGTTCCAGGCTTTATACATTTCTCATGAAATCAAGTTAACTCCAGAACCTGAGTCAAGAAGAGCCTTATGAGGTTCGTTCTTAGTAACTTGGAGGTAGATTAAGGGACTTACAGGGTTAGAGAGTTTCCTAGGAAGGTGGCCTACCTTGATCCAGTCTATAATGGTATGTGTTAACATAACCATATGCGCTAAGCTCTGTTGTTGATTTGAAGGGAGATTTGAAGCCTTATGTGTTGGAGGAGCATACATAGACTCAACCTCTTGTGGTTGTGAGAGCTTGTCTAGGATTTTGGTTATGAAGAAAGGTCTTCTTTTCTTTTGGTTGTTAGAACCAGTAGTGGGTTGAAGGTTTACAGCTCTCATAGCATTACGTTGTTGCGGTTGAGTGGGGAGTTTCCCTTGCATTGTTGGAGCAGGTGGTAGTGAAACTATTGGTGGATGAGTGGTAGATGGATTCAGAGGATGGTACACGTGTGGAGCGTCTCCCAAAGGAGAAGGAGTCCTTCTAAAATACTCCCAAACTTGGTAGTGATGTTGTGGAGTTGTGTGATCCATGGAGTCACTTGGAGAAACTGGATGTTGCACATAATAGCCATAAGGATTAGGTTGCCGGTAAGAGTATTGTTGCCTAGGCGGTGGCATTCCCCATGAATATGGGTGTTGCCACTGCTAATGTTGCCTGATAGGTTGTGGCAAAGTTCCACTTGGATAGTATGTTAATGGTTGGTGGAATTGCCTTGGGTTACCTTAGGGATAAGGTAACCTTCGGGGTGTCTTCCATCTGTTAAGTCTTGGGTTGAGTGCATACACCCCAGACTCTTGTAGATGTGAGATGATTGGACAACATCCTTTAGGATGGTCATATTGGAAGATCTCACATCCACCGTCATTGTCTGTATCGAAATTCACAACCTCATCAGCGATAGTCATTTTTCTCTTACCTTTGTCATGTGCATGGCCTGAATCTCTCCGCTTTTTCTTATCGTTACCACTACTTCATTCCTCCTTAGAATCCTCTACAATTTTTAGGATAGTTTTAATTTTACTGTCTAAGGAGCTCCATATTTCATCTACCTTACCCAATACTTTCGTTGTTAGCTTTTGAAGTAGCAAGCTTTTTCTATTCACCAACTCTTCAAGTGGTGACTCATCCTCTTCATCATAGAATCTTACTCCCTTCTTTTGGAGGAAAGGATCACAGTTATATTCTTCCGTGCTTTCTCTTTTCCGTAGCTCCCCTTCTTCTTTAGCTACTTGCTCCAACAATTGATGAATTTCATGGGATCTAAGTTCTGATAATCTCCCTTAGGCATAAGTCCTAAGGGTTCTCCTAGTTTCATGTCTTAGCCCGTCTATGAGGTGGTGAATTTGATCTGGTTGTGCGTAACCATGGCCCTAGCAATGATGTAACAATGCATAATATCAGTCCATGGTAGCATCCAAGGGTTCGTGAGTACCTTGCTTCCATCCTTGGATCTGCTTATGCAAGTTAGACACTCTGGAGTAAATTTGATATTTATCATTGAACAACTCTAACATCGTACTCCATCTCCTAATGGTTTTCAGCTCTAAGGACTGGTACCAACTCTCTGCTTCCTTTATGAGTGCCCTAGGAAACAACTTCAGTTTCTTCCACTCGTTCTCAATATTTTGGAAGGAACAGGCATCGTGGAATGCCTGTAAATGATTCTATGGATCAACGTTATATCCCCCTTCGAACCATGGGATATTATTCATGTCAAGTCTCTTGATCCAACTATCTTTTTGATGTCTTGTTGGTATCCAAACTACCTCTGTAATATCTAGCATACTTCAGGTGGAAAGTAGGGGTTTGTCATGATCATCTCTTTCATGAAATCTATGATTCCTACATTGTTTCCTACTTTCCCTTCGTTCATGCCTAGACTCTCTAGACTACCCTCGTCCTCACTCTTGACTCTCTCGTTGAGGTCTCTCATTTTGCTTACCCTTATCCTCACCGTTATGCTCTTTATGAATGTGCCCTGATGTGGAAGGAGAGGGTGAATGATGTGATGAAGGGGAAGAAGAAGGAAAACCATCACCATAACTATGTTTCTTACCTTCTCTTTGATGGCTATGGCCCCGATCGTGATGATGATTAGAATGCTTGTCCTTGTCATATGTTTTCGTTCCCTCAGTGAACAGTTGGCATTCATAGGGATTAGAACCAAGGTTGTGTATTGTGGAGCATAGGTTCTGATACTCCATCTCCTCACTATTGTTAGGAGGGGGAACATCATTTGATGGAGAACCCATTATAAGTGGTTCTCCATCTCCAATTTTACTTAGGACGTGCGAGACCCCTTTGTCCTTCAACAATGTATGGTGGCTCTCCTGCTGTGAGTCCCTAAGATGTTATGCCACTATGGGATGGTAATCCCTTGTGTCAAAATCACCTACAACATATTCAGCATATAGCTACATCATTCCTATCTATGCAAGAGCACGAAGAAGCATGTTAGGGACTGCCCGATCTGGAGGTAACACTATGTTACCTTGCAATTCTCTCTAGCACAGTTGTTTATCTTGATGGAGGATAAAAGTAAAATCAGGTATATACTCATCAGGATGAGTATACACCACCTAGTACTATTGAGGAACTAGTGGATTTTGGTTATGTGTTTTAGACTGTTGACTATTTCTTGTATGATCCCTAGGTGGTGAAGTGCTCTTATGAGAAGAAGAAGAAGAAATTGTATCTTATTCGGTGTGCTCATTAATCATTATATAATTTTTCTTATGATTAACGCTAAGCATTTTTTTAATCTCCCAATGATGTGAGTGATCTCCTATGTTCTAATTAGCACACAAACACTTAGTCCCTGGCAACAATGCCAATGATGAGTGGCGAGGTACCCCTACACTCAACCATACAAATACGAGTGTTACACGTGCGATCCGATCAAACTCCACAGACTAAGTGCCTACACGTCTTGTGGAACACTTAAGGTTAATCATTCATTTTCTTCTTAGACTTACTTGTATTTTTCATAGTTGTATAGTTAAGTAAGTTTGAGGTATATGATTTTTATATCTTTTCAATTTTATCTCCTATGCTAATGAGGTGAAGGGTGAAGAGACTAATTAACTAAATTTAACTAACTAACTAAGCCTTAATTAACCTAGCATCAGGATCCATTCCCACTTACCATTCACACCTTGAACTAATGCAACCTTGGTTACCAAATGCTATTTGTTACTGGGATCACCAAGTGTAACGCACGTGCTCGAAGCGGTCATACTGAATGCACTTAACTACAGGAGAAGGGTTGAGAGAGATTTAATGAACTAATAAAGCATTTAAACAATAAACAATAAATAACATTAATTAAAATCCTATTTAGCCTATTCCATGCACTGCAAGGTTTATCCAAGAAGTTCGTCTTTATTTCTATACACAAACTTATGTTCAGGTACAATATTTGCTCGAATAAAGATCTATTCACTTTGGAACTCCTACTGTTGGCACATGGAAATTATTCTATCTCTGGAGAGGTAAAACTACCAGAGTTTCACTACGGTCTAGGCCTAAACTAAAAAACAAGGGAGAGCCACCTCTTTTTTATAGATTTGATGGTGCACTGCAATATCATGTCCCATCAACTCCCATTCTTTTCTAACTAAACCTAGAGGTTAGAATTACTAACAGACTCAACCATAACTTAAACCTATTCTTGTAACAAAGATAGGATTAAATCCCTTTCTTTTCTAAGTAAACCTAGAGGTTAGAATTACTAATAGACTTGACCATAGCTTTAATTGATTCTTGTAATAGAAGAAGGATTAATAACTAACATCCCCCCTTAATCTTCATTTGGAAAAACCATCATTCCAACCATACACTTTAATTTGGCAAAGGTATCATACTTCAAAGATTTGGTGAGAATGTCCACCACTTGGTCTTTAGACTTGCAATACACCAACTTAATTACTTTCTTTCCAACTTGATATCTTAGAAAATGCTAGTTATGTAAATGTGTTTACTTCTTTCATGTGTGATAGGATTCTTTGTCAAGTTAATTTTAGAAATATTATCAACAAAGATCTTCATTGGCCTCTTGATTGAAGCATGGATTTGACTCATAACATTGCCTAAACATATTTCTTGACATGCACTTGAAGCTACAACAACATATTTTTCCTCACAAGTTGAAAGTGCAAGTATGGATTGCTTTTTTGATAACCATGAACAAGTTGTAGCACCAAAATTAAAACAATAACTAGAAGTGCTTTTCTAGTCATCTAAATCTCCACCAAAATCACTATCTAAATATCCTATAAGAGTACAATTATTAAATGAGGAATAGAATAAACCATGATCATAGGTGCCCTTTAGGTACCACAGGATTCTTTTGGCCACCTACATATGAGGTTAACAAGGAGATTCCAAAAACCTACTAATTAAACCAACATCATAAGAGATGTCTGGCCTTGTGCATGTTAGGTATCTCAAACTCCTAATATTTTTCTTGAAATAAGTTGAATCAACAAGTTCCCCTTCTCCATTTTTTGACAATTTTATGCCAAACTCCATAGGAGTTCTCATAGGATTACAATCTTGCATATGAAACTTCTTCAAGAGTTTAGTAGCATACCTCCTATGATAGATAAAAATCCCATCTTCTCTCTAAACTACTTCAATGTCAAGGAAATATGACATGAGGCAAAGATCTATCATTTCGAACTCATGCATCATGGACTTCTTGAAATCTTCAATCATTATGAGATTATTGCCGGTGAATATTAACATCTGAACATAAAGACATAACAATAATATATCACCAAAATCATTGTTCTTCACATATAAAGCATGTTCAGATGGGCACTCTAGAAACCAGCCTTATGAAAGAAAGAGTTAATGCACCTGTTCCATACTCATGGTACTTATTTGAGACCATACAATGCTTTCTTCAATTTTTATACCTTATCTTCACTTCCCTGCTTCATGAATCTAGGTGGTTTCTTGACAAAAACCTCCTTTTCAAGTGGGTCATTTAGAAATTCTAACTTCACATCCATTTGATGGATTTTCCACTTCTTCTGGGCAACTAATGTAATAAGAAGTCTAACTATTTCAATTTGAGCAACAAGAGAGAAAACCTCTTGGTAGTCATACCCAATCCTTTGCTCACACCCCTTTACCACCAATCTTACTTTATGTCTCTCCACCTTACCATTTGACTTCACCTTTGTCTTGAAAACTTAATTTAAATCAATTGCTTTGTGACCATGTGGGATGTCAGTGAGTTTCCATGTATTGTTTCTTTCAATTGCCTTGATCTCTTCATTCATGGCATGCTCCCATTGATGATATTGAATTGAATCCTAGAATGTCATATGTTCACTATCTACAAAGAAGGCAAAGCGTACCAATTCTCCATCATCATCAACTTCATCATCAAGAATTACCTCATAGTCTTGCAAGTGTACTAATTGTTGGTGCTACAACCTTGGCCTTTTAGATTATACTAGAGCTTGTGGAGAGGGACTCTCTTGAGTAGAGCTTGATGTAGCTTCATTTGTGGTAGGAACTGTAGCTTCCTCTTTAAGGATATAGATTTGTTTCTTCTAGAAGTCTTTGTGTGAATCAACATCCCATTTGCAAGCCTCTTATTCAACAAAACTCACATCTCGGCTAATAATAACTTTCTTTGTTATAGGATTGAATACCTTGTATCCCTTGCACTTGTGGCCAAAAAAGATAGTCTTCTCTGCTTGATCATCTAACTTTGTTCCCATCTTTGTTGGAGCATGAGTATAAGCAATAGAACCAAACACTCTAAGATGTTTGACACTTGGCTTAAAGCCAATCCATGCTTCTATAGGGGTGATATTTTGCACACTACTTATTGGAGACTTGTTTAACAAGTAAATAGAACATGAGATAACTTCATTCCAAAATGAATTTGACATTCCTTTTTCCTTTAGCATGCTCCTTGTCATGTCCATTATAGTTCTATTCTTCCTTTTAGCTACTCCATTGTGTTATGTGGTGTAGGGAAAAGTGAGTTGATGCTTTATTCCCTATTCTTCACAATATTCATTAAATTCATTGGAAGTGTATTGACCTTCACCATTAGTTCATAAAACTTTAACAAGATGACCACTCTACCTTTCAACATGCACCTTTAACTTCTTAAAGAAATCAAAAACTTTAGACTTCCTTTGCAAAATATGGACCCATATTTTTCAAGTAAAATCATCAATAAAAGTTAAGAAATACTTGTTATTTTCATTTGACAAGGTGTTCATTGGGCCACATACATCAAAATGAATGAACTCTAGTGGTTGCATTTCACATAGTTGTTTTGGTACAAATTGCATTTTGTGATGCTTTCCAAGAATGCAAACTTCACACAATTGTTCTAGATGGTGAATACTAGGCAAACCTTTTACCATATTTTCTTTAGCAAGAAATTTTAAACTTTGAAAGTTTAAATGTCCAAAGGGAACATGCCACAACCAAAGCTCATCATTTATAATGGAATTAAGACAATTATAAACACCACTAGAAATATCAACTTAAAATATATGATTCTTTATCAAAGGGACCTTGAGAATGAGTGTACCTTTGTTGTCAAAAATGGAGATTTGATTGCCATGAAGGTTCATGACATAACCCTTTTCTTTTAGCTAACCCATACTAAGCAAATAACTCTTCATACTTGGCATATAGAAGACATTAGAAATATATTTATGATCTCCATTCTTCAAGTTGATAAGGGTTTGTCCTTCTCCTATCATTGGTATAGTGCTATCATCGGCAAATTTGACTTTGGTGTGAAAGGACTCATTAAGAACAACAAATAACTTCTTTTTGCCACACATATCATTTGCACACTCGATGTTAAGAAACCATGTATGGTAGTTTGACACTTCACTAGTTGTGGTAATCATCAAGAGAGCATGGTCACCATCAATATCTTCTTCTTGTGCACAATGAGCCCTTTGAGTATTATCCTTATATCTACACTCATTTGAATAATGGTCATGCCTATGACAAGAGTAATAGACAACATTGGATTTGTCATACCTTCCTCTACCATGTTCATGGCCACGACTTCTTGAATTTTGTTGATGACCAGAATCTAATTTTTCTTGGTTATTACCTCCAACTCCATAATTTTTGTTATGGCCACCATGACTCCTAGTGTAGTAGCACCCATGTCCTCATCCTCTACCATGAGAACCACCATGCTTTTGGCTTATTTCACCACCTTGATCATCTTTGATGGAGACTTGGCCTTGAAAGGCTTGCTCAATTGGCTTCTAAAATTTCTTCTTATTCATTCATTACTCATGGGATTGTATGATGCTAGATAATTCCTCAACAATCATTGAACAAAGATCATATGATTTGTCTATTTCCACCACGATATGCTCAAATATGGAAGTGAACAACCATAAAATCTTTTTCACTTTACCCTACTCTTTATAGTTCTCTCCATATGTTTTCATTTGATTTGTTAGAGTAAGAACATGACTAATATAAGTAGAAATAGTCTTGGAAGACTCCATTTGTAAGAGCTCATCCTAACGTCTCAAAGTTTGGAGTCTTACCTTCTTAACTCTATCTACACCTTTCTACGATGTCATCAAGGTATCCCAAGCTTGGTTGATGTTGTTTCTCCTACAATCTTCTCAAAAAATTCATCATTCACCCCTTGATGAATGAAATATAATGCCTTTGTATCTTTCTTCTTATTCTCACAATGAGCATTCTTTTGTGTGTTAGTTGCATTTGTTGCAAGATCGGCAACACTATTTTTAACAACATCCAACAACTCATAAATATCAAAAAGCACCTTCATTTGGACACTCCATTGATTGTGATTTTTTCCATCCAAGAAAGGAATTGAAATTTGAGTTGAGCTATCCATTAGAACTTCTAGATCTGATATCACTGATAAACATGAAACAAAATAATAGGTGCAAGAATAGAGTAAATATGAGGAGAAACAAAAATATTTTATTTTGATGTGGTACGTCAAAGATACTATCAAATAGCCTATTTATAATAGGCTAAGTCCACCAAAATTCCATTTTTTTCTAACTAAAACCAGAGGTTATATCTACATCATGATAATCCATTAAAAATAAATTTATTCTTGTAATAGAAATGAGATTAGCTCCCATTATTTTGTAACTAAACCTGGAGGTTAGAATTACTAACAACACAAATAGGATTAACTCCCATTCTTTTCTAATTAAACCTGGAGGTTAGAATTACTAACACACTTGACCATAACTTAAACTGATTCTTGTAATAGAAGTAGGATTAATAATTAACATTTTGTACCACAGTAATTACTCAGAACATTGATAGTGAATTACTAACATAACACAACATCAAATTAAAAACTACTAATTTCTGCAAACATGATCTAAATTGGGAAAGCCAAAATAAAATAGAAAAATATCATTTTTTGCACTTGCTCATGGATGTGAACTAGGGCTAATAGAGAAAATTTATAGTGGCATTAACATCGCTGCAATAAAGGTAGGGATGCTGCTTGTAGTCTTCCTGGATTGGGATACTTCTTGCTTGTGTAAATAAATCCTTGTTGGATATGGAACCCAATTGCTTGCTAAACACTTACTACAATGCATCATTGAATGCTACAAATGCCTAACTCTTATCACCACTATGGTAGGAGTCTGTAGAAATCTCATCTAATTGGTGAAACACCATCAAATTTGGGCTACCATGTATCAAATGCAAATTTTCCTAAGTGTGAGCACGAGGCCACTTTGTGCAAATTCATCTAAGTGTTGGGATTATGCTCTCCACTAGTCCAAAGCATAGCTAGCCTAGTGAAGAGTGTAGTTAGCTTCAAAAACTAATTTTTTGTAATTTTTCTTAAGTGTCTTCATGAAGCAAGAATCTACAAAATTTTTTATGTGTTAGGACTATGCTCTCCATTGACCTAGATCCTAGTTAGCTTAGTAGAGAGCATAGTCAACACCAATGGCCAATTTTGTAAATTTTTTTGAGTGTTAAACTAGTGGTTGAAAAATTTTCAAAGTGCTAAGACTATGCTCTCCACTGCCCTAGAGTGTAGTTAGCATGAAGGCGTAGTTTTAGTAGATTTTCTTCTAACTGTTAAGACTACACTCTCCAATGCCCTAGAGCGTAGTTAAGCATAGTTAACTGGAACTTAGTTTCTATAGGTTTTGACAAGTGCTGGAACTATGTTCAATCCTAGTTAGAAGCATAGTCAACCTCCCATGGATAATGTAGTTAGCACATGGCCATTTTCTACAAACATTTTGCTAAGTATTGAACTATGTTCTACCCTAGTCCAGAGCATAGTCAAGCATAGTTAGCTAGAACAACATCCAATAGCCTCCACAAGGTAGCACTTGCACTCAACTCAACTCCAACACACATCTATTAAGCTTAGTTAGCAAAAAGGCATCTTTCTTATACCCCTTTTTGGCCTAAACTTGTAACTATGCTTAACCTCACTTAAGTCAGTGGACAATGTAGTCTCAAAGCATAGTCTCCAAAGTTAAACTTTTTTGGTTATAGTGTGGTCTTTTCGACACATGCATATGTAGTTGGCAGCATAGTCATAGTCTTGGAGTCTTGCAGAGTTTAGCAAAATAGAGAAAATCATAACATTGGTTGCCTTAGTGAAGAGCATATTTGGGTGCAACATAGTTCCAACCATTCCACTACCACGTGGTAGCTAATTTGCATTTCATGCTAATCCTAGATATATAAATACCCCAACCCTCTAAGTTTTAGGGGTTGGCAAAAACATTTTGGTTGGAAAATTTGAACATTGGTAAACTTGAAGTGCATTTGGCATTTTGGCAAGTCGAGGCATTCACAAATTTTGGATTAGCATTTGGCAAGGTTGCACACCATCATAGCTCACTGCAAGACACCACAAACAACTGCAATCCACTTCACACCATGATAGCCAACTTGACAAGCAAAAACACCATGGCAGAACATCAATATTCATAGCTAGATACCTCTAGATTGTGATTACGCTGTCCACTATGCTTGTTATACACTATGTACCTTCTCATCCCTTCTAAAGTTAATTACACTCAACCCCATTTGGGGTGGTGTTCTATTCTCTCTCGCTCTCTTTCCATGCATTTTGAGCATTTTTACTAGCATTTTGGGATTTTACTTGCATTTTCTACAAATTTTATGCACAATCATGTGTTGACACATTTGTTTTGCATTGAAAACCGTTAACTATGCTCACCCTCATTGAGGCCACTAATACTATGAACACCACACAAACACTTAGCATTATTTGGCATTGCATTTGGTAAGTCTCTATTTGATCGACAAGACCATTCTAGGCACCCCGTCTACACCTCCAATAGGCCCTAACACAAATGCAGGTTTATAATTATACGCCCATGGACCCCTCAGTGTTCTGGCCATTAATTTTTTTGATCACTATAGTTTTCTAGCACTAGAAGGAGGGTAGATCTATTTTCCTATTTTAGACTCTGTTGGTGGTTATCTTGCATGCTCTCTACATCACTGTTGCTAGCTCTAGGCTAGCATAAACCCAACACCCCTATGAACCTACAACATACGATAGTAGCTATATCTTAGTCTAGCATAGGCATTGTCTACCAATCAATTAGTGTAGATTGGACCCTTTCATTAGTTCCGTTGGAACCCTGCATAGCAACCCTAGAGCATACACATTCTTACACAGCTAAATTCTAGGCTCTTAGTAGGAAGCGTAGTTAGCTCTCAACATAAAGAGTGTAGTCTCAAGACTTAGCCATTTTTCTCCAATCTTATGAATTAGAAATTTTTCTATAATATAGAGACTTAGCTATTTTTTCTACAAATTTTAATTAGCACCATGAATTATAAACAACCTTTAGCATTAGTCTCAAGCACACTTGCTATCATACCTACTCAACAAGAAAATAGGATTGCCCATCCTACTAGTCCTACCATGGTAAAGTGAAGGTAATCCCTCAGGCTACATGGCTAAGATCCTAAGTATACTACACTAAATGATGAGTAATATAACTTCATTTGTGCAAACATAAAGAAAATTCTATTCATAGATCACCTAGATATGGAAGCCAAACATGGTTATGAGCTCATCCACCTTCCTCTATTAACTTTATCCCACTTATTGAACCCTACAAGTGGATCCTAGCCTAGCTCATTTCAACAAGTGAGTGTAACATAGGAATAGATTATGAGGAACCCCTGCAAGAAGAGTAAGATGAGTTTGAAGCTCATTTTGAGAATGAGAACTCTCTTAACACCTCCTTCCTATTGACATCCCCTAGTTTATCCCCCCTACAATTGTGTCCACCTATCTTCGTTGACATAGTTGTAGCCTTAGTGTCACCTTCGAGGTCAATGTCCATTGTAGCAACACACCAAACACAACATACCCATCAGGATGTGCTACCTTTTGTTAACTTTCCCTTTGTGGCATTTTCACAACTTTCCCAATCATCTTTACTAGCAACCATTATGGCTACCTAGCCTTATGTTCACACCATGCATGCCTCCTAGTCCCAAATGACTTAGGCACCTTACATCCTGTCCATTTTGTCTATACCTGTAGTAGTGGTCTAATCCATGAACAGATGGCTTACCTTGTTCATTATGCCCACAACATGACCAATGTAGCAAGCATCTCATGTAGTTCAACAACCTGTAGCCAAGTCATGGACCATGCAACTAGCACATTAAGTAGCACAACCAGTGTAGCCCATTGAATGTAGATTAGGCATTCCAATTGACTTAGACTCTAATAGAAGAGGTCAAGTGGCTCAATGCTGCCTCCTCTAAAATAGTTCATGTAGTGAAATTTTACCAAAACAATCTCATAAGTCTCGCTATTCCACCATGTACTCTACCAACTGGGGTGCCCCTCCCTTACTTCACCAAGTACAATGGTGAAGGGGACCCCAATGCCTACCTAGTGGCCTTCTAGTCTGAGTGCCTATTACTGCATGCATGGCCATACACCATATATGCATTTTTGCCATGTCACTCATTGGCAAGGCACTAGACTAGTACCGAGTGTTACCTAGGGCTTCTATATCCTCTTTGGAGGATCTACTAAGTTAGTTCATCACATGCTTCAAGTACAACTTAAATCTTGAAACTACCCTTGACCAACTTATGCAAATCAAATAGGGCCATGTAGAAATTTATCCAATGCTGGAGTGCCTCACTAAATGAAATCTATGAGCCAATAGCTAAGACACACCTTCTATCCATCTTGAAGGATGTAGTTAATGACTTTATCAAGTTAAAATTGTACTATTTGGCCCTGCAATCCTTGATTCAATATTTTTTCAAAACAAAAAGCATATAAGACATGACAAAAGCTAGCAAGGACTTGGCCTACATGGCCTATAAGAACTTACATGCCAAAAATAACTAGGACAATGGAAAGCAAGCTACAACTATGGCAACTATGCCCAATGATGGTAAAATGATTCACTTGAGGCCAATGGCTAGACCACCCAAGGCCCCAGCCAAGAACACAACTACTAGCCCTAGCATTGCAATAGCTAACCAGTCCACAGCTTCGGTGGCCATAGTGCAACTCACTCTAAGGTCCAACTTTGAGTGCAAGCATCACTTAAAGTATACCTTGCTACCCCTTAAACGTTCAAAATTGCTAGACCAACTACTAAAGGCTAGACATATTTAGCACAAGCAGATGTTTAAGGATTCTCACAAAAGATATGATAGATACTATGAGCTACTAAGAAACCTTGCATCAGTAGTGCCGAATGAGCCTCTAGTGCTAAAACACTTTAGGTTGGATAGGTTTCCTCACTACCACCAATTTCCTAGGCACAACAATAACCTTTTCATGGCCTTGGAGGATGAACAATAATGAATGTTTGATAGAGGTGAGTTGGTGATCATTGCTACCAACCTAGTGAAGCCTCAATACCAATATATGAGGGTGTATAAGGATCCACTAAATATAGATGACACATGGTACATCATTAATGTCATAAGTGTTGATGACGACCTAGAACTGGTGTAGTGGCCATTCATGGTTCAGGTGCCCTCTAGCAGCGTAGGAGCCCCTTTGGCCTCCATAAGTTTGAGATCCTTTTTCATTGTTAGAGTACCACCTTAGGCACCCACAACATCCTTCATGGTCAAGGTTCCACAACATGTTGTGGCAGTAATAGTTTAGCCACCCTTTGTATTTAGGATGCCACAACCTGCTAACCCCTCACCTACCCAAAGTTTGGTTATGGATAACATGTTAGTCCCTTTTCATCCAAGAGCTAATCCTACTATCTAGGTGGCAACCTGAGAGGCCTAATGAGCATCTAGTTGATAGGATGATTAGAAAACATCAAGAGTAAAAGGCACTAGGTCCACCAAATTTGGTACCCCTATCCACAGTTCCTATGGTTGAAGCAACTAAAAAGGCCACTACCAGCAAGTTGCAACCAAACATTGAGGCCTCCAAACAAGCCAAGCAAGCTAAGCCCAAGTCTCCTCCATGAGAGATCTGTATCTTAGGCCACATGGAGGAGGTAAATGCCAACAAAATAGTAGGTAATGGAAAGGACTTCCTAGATGCATTAGCTTAGGTTAAGAAGGTGCTAAAGCAAAAGAACACAACACTAAGCTTGTATGACCTAATTATAAAATCATCTATCCACTGTGAAGCACTAATCTAGATGTTGACCTCAATTCTTGTCATGAAGGAGATTCAAAAAAATGAGCATTCCATCCATGATGTGATGTTGCCTCTTATGCCACAAAAAGCAAGCTCCACACCCCTAGAATTTCATGATGAGGTGATTAAGATCAACCCTGAGAAGGGTCAAGTCATCACAGTGTCCATGTGCATCACCATACGTGTTGGGCAGTGTAAGATTAGGAGGGTGCATGTTGATAATGAGGTAGCAAAAAATGTCATCCCATACACTATGATTGACAAACTAGGCCTCATAGAGAAAATCAAACTAATAAAGACCATGTGCCTAAAATCCTTCAATGGGTCACACATCATCATTAGGGGAATTGTCACAATAGCCTTCATGGTAGGAGAAGAATTCCCCAAAACTACTGAATTCATCATCATAGAGAAGATGCTAGGATTTAACCTGACATTAGGTAGGCCTTAGTTGACCTAATTACATCTTGTCTCGTCTCCCATCCACTAGGAAATCTACCTTCCATATGAAGGTTATGAGGTTATTATTCATAGTGATAACATAGCCCCTTTGGCAATTAACAACATAGACATGGAGTAAGAATTAGAGGTGTTGTTTCCAAATGACACATCTACAGTAAATAATGAGGAAAATATGTGTGAGGCTAACCCACTTGAAAGAATAGAAGAAGCCAATGACCTCTTGGAGGATGCTCTATGGTCTGATTTGACCTTCAACCTCACAAGTGAAGGTCAAGGAGAGTATCACATAGTACAGTCTAGGCCTTACACACCCCCTAATCCATACCAGATTAGGAAGCAACTATGTGACTAAGGTAGCCCCTTAGCCTAAAACATGCTAGGTGCTTGCTTGCCCTTCACTTCTACACATCATGCATTTCACCTTTTTTTTCTTACACTGCATTGTTTAAATTATGCATCATTCCACTTTGTTTATGCATTTATTTGCCTTGTATATGCATTCTAGTTAGTTTACACATTCACTCATTTAGTTTACCCTTTAGAAGTTATTAGGTTAACGTATGAAAAACATAAAAATGCATAAAAATTAGAAAAGAAAAATCACAAAAAGAGAGATAGCACTACACAACCTACCATGGCATTAAATTGGCAACATGTAGCCCACCATGGCCTTAAAATGGTAATGCAATGGCTTGTAATGGCCTAAAACTATCACTTGTAATCCTCTTACTATGGCCCAAAATGACCTCAAACTACCATTGGGCCTAGAATGACCTTAAACTATCATTGTTAATCCCTCCTTCATTGCCTGAAATGGCCTTAAAATAGTAGTATACATGGCCCAAAATGGCCTTAAACTAGCATTAACCTTCCCACTATAGCCTTAAACTAGCATGGGGCTCACAATGGCCTAGTTATGTTATTATCACATAATCCTAACTTAGCACATTAATTAAGCATAGCAAGCGCATAGTAAATAAAATATAAAAAAATTTGTACATTACACATTACACATGTGGAAAATGCATGCATTAGATATCATATGGATAATAGTATAGAGCATGAGTAGAAAAATACAACAAAAATAGCAAAAATGGCTAGTAGCAAGGTGACATCAAGTTGTGCTCAACCAATGGCACTAGGTGGGAATGGAGGTTCTTGCTCCCCAACTGTGTCACTAGGACCCATGGTATCTCTTGGTGCCTACTACCATAACCACAACAAAAATGAGTAATTAGTAAGCAAACCTATAATACACGAGCTAATCCAAAACATGAAAAAGTATAAAAAAATAAAAACTAGCCTAAGAGGATCCCACATTAGTGTCTTCTAGAGGTAACTTTTCAAGGCCAACCTATAAGTGTTGAAGGATCTTAGCCTCAGAAAGATACATCCAGTCCTATTGGTCAAAGTCAATCCCTAAAAGGGTCTTACCTTTGTCCATGATGGTCCATGTTGGTGGCTCCATCAAGAAGGTAGCAAAGGAAGCCCCTCTTAAAGGGGGTGATAATCTGCCACTTGAGAGAGCCACTACCACTATGTGTCAAGCAAACAACTCATATGCCTACCTCTCATCAATCACCTCAAGAAACATCTCAAGGTGGCAATGTTTAGTAGACTACTCCTTGTACCATTGTAGGTAAGCATCACACTTGCACTTATATTGGTGCTTGTAGTTCTTCTATGTTTGCCTCCACTTGTATACCTTAGTACTATAATTCTTCCAATCTTGGTTCTTCTAGATGAGCAAGTCAATTTGCAACCACTACTCTATCACCTCCTAAATGGCCTCATTTTTCCCTCTGAGAGCTAACCAATATTGAGCATATTCTATCTTAGAGGTTCACCAGGTGCTATCTCCCTATGGCCTAGTTGCTAAAAAGTCATATATATATTAAATATAGGTGATTTTTGTATCCTAGCTAGTCAAAATCTCTTGAAACTCATGGATACATTTCCATAGGTGCTTATTTGAGTGCTTGTAGATCCAAAATGCCTTCACATTTAACTTGGTTAAGATAGATGTTGCTTAACATTTTTTTGGTTTATTTTGTAGAAACATGACATAGACATGCCTGAGCAACTTCTCTCACACATGGTTCTCACCAGGCCTCATGGCGACATCAAGCGATGCATTGATCCACATTACTCAGACCTTGAGACTAGAACCTATGCCAAATACATAGCATTCTTAGAGGTACCACCAGACTAGCCCAACCATTTAAAACTGATCTCCTTGCTAGATCCCCAACATGTCCAAGACATCACTAAGGTTCTAAATGATTACATTAAGGTACTTTCATGGTCATATGAGGACATGGTAGCCTAGACCCTTGAATATTCTAGAATAATAGCATTCTCAATCCCTACATTAAACCCATAAAACAAAAAGCATGTAAGGTTAGGCTTGAGGTGGTGTTGACAGTCCATGATGATATCACCAAGCTTTACAAAGCTGGTTTCATTTGGGCCATTAACTATGTAGACTAGGTCTTCAACATTGTAGTTGTGCCCAAGAAAAATGAAAGTATATGCATTTGCATAGAATTATGAGACCTAAACAAGGAAACCATTAGAAACAATTTTCTATTACCTAGTATTGATTAACTAATCGATATCATAGCTAGACATGCCTTATTATCCTTCATGGATGGGTTCTCAAGCTACAACTAGATTAGGATCAACCCTAAGCACCAACTTAGCACAACCTTCATGACCCCTTGGGGCATGTTTTTCTATACCATGATGTCCTTTAAACTCAATAATGTAGGATCAATGTATTAACATGCAATGACATACATCTTTAGTGACTATATTCTAAGCTTGCTTAATGATTACATCGATGACATTGTGCTTAAGTCCAAAGTGGTCCAAAACCATTCAAATTATCTAGACATAGTGCTTAAAAATTGATTAAAATACAATATCATGTTAAGCCACAAGAAATATGTTTTTGACATCAAAATGGGATGCATGCTTACTTTTGTAGTATTCAAAGTAAGAATACGCATAGACCTTGACAAGGTGAAGGCCATAACCAACTTAGCGCCTTGATGAAGCTTAAGGAGCTATGAGGGTTGCAAGGTAGGATATATTTCATACACAAGTTTATCACACAATTAACCAATAAGGTACAACCAATGGAATATCTACTCAAGAAGGAAGCCCACTTCAAGTGGAAAACTTAATGCCAACAATCATTTGACAACCTTAAGTAAGAGTTGGCACAAGTTCCCATGATTCACCCTTTGTAAGGAGATAAACATTTTTACATCTACCTTGCCACTTTTGACACATCCATCACTTCTCTACTTTGTCAAAAGTAAGATGATGGCACAAAGGTCTTGTTTTACTACTTGAGACATCCATTATTAGCCCATGAAGTCAATATCATTTGCAAAAATAACATACTTTGAGCAATCAAAACAAATATCTACAAAAGCAATTATATTACATGAAGGAAAGTAATAACAATAGAGTTTGACCTACACTACATTGCAAAAGCCTTGACAAAAGGTCAAGCTATAGCCACAAAACTTACAATGTCACCTATAAATGATCAGGCATCTATAGACCCTAAATTCCTAGATGAGTAGGTTAATAGCATTAGCCAAGTGCCTGACAACTATAAGGCACTCCTGCATTTTCATAGATCTTCCACCTCACAAGGTGGTAGCACCATTACCATTATTACATTTCCCTTTGTGGACATTCAACCCTTTGCTTATCATTTTTCATTCCCTTGCACTAACAATGTGGTAGAGTATGAAGGCCTCCTCCAAGGTATCCTTATAGTACGAGACCTAAGGATCCAACACCTAGTGATTCAAGGCAACTCACAATTAGTAGTCAACCAGGTAATAGAGGTTTACACTTGTAAGGCCCAACTTTGGTTCTACAATCCTTGTTAACAATTCCTTGAAGGGGATGCAAATCCTAAGGAAGCTAATGGGAAGTGAGTTATGCATCTATTTAAGAAACAAGATGCACTCACATGTGTTGGAACATGCAAATTAATTTTAAGCAGTGGTTTTGTTTTAGAGTTGGAAAAGCCATTTCATATTTCATGTTTTTGAAAGAATCTAAGTTTTGTTCCAAGGCTTGTATCATTGGTATTTTCCTTCAATTTTTCAAACACTATATTTATTCTATATTATATATTTGAACTTATTAGAAGTGGTACATTCACAGATGGTCTTTTCAACATTAATTTACAAAAGGAGACTTATTACACTTCCATGCATGTTCATGCTGGCATTAAGAGATGTGTTATGAATGATGAATCCTCTATGTTGTGGCATCATAAATTAGGACATATCTATATTAAGAGAATAAAGAGATTAGTAAATGGAGTGCTTAGTACTCTANGATTAAGAGAATAAAGAGATTAGTAAATGGAGTGCTTAGTACTCTAGTTTTTACTAACTTTAATACTTGTGTGAACTATATAAATGGAAAGCAAACCAATATGTAAAAAAAGGATGCCAAGAGGAGTTTAGACATATTAGAGATCATACATATAGATATTTGTAGTCCAGATATGGATGTGTATGGTTAAAAATATTTTATTAACTTTATTGATGATTTCTCATGATAAATTTATCTCTACCTACTTCATAATAAGAGCAAAGGTTTAGATGCCTTTAAGGTGATTAAGGTTGAAGTAGAGAAACAATGCGGTAAGCAAATAAAGTTAGTGAGATCTGAAAGAGGTGGCGAATACTATGGTAGATATACTGATGATGGACAAGCACCTAGTCCACTTGTTAAGTTTCTTCAAGAGCATGGAATT
>MNCI01001326.1:39658-54749 GCA_015680685.1 Gnetum montanum
CTTGGTAATCCCAGTGGAGTACCTAGGATCTATGCTTGGTAGTCCCAGTGGTAGTCATGCATGAGGTCCAAGATGTATACGATTGATCAAGGAATCGGTTGCTCGTCGCACTTAGGCTAGATTAGATTTTCTTACCCTTTTCCTCCTAGCTTAGCTTAGTTAATATTATTTTCCATTGCCTTCAAGAGTAGCGTTAGAATTAGGAAACACATCATACACCTCATCTGGACTAAACCATACGTGAAATATGCAATACTAGTCTAGGTGGGAAGACAGCGAACCATGACCTAAGGCTAACTATCTAGGTGCCATAACTAGTCCATCTGCGGAGTTCGACCGGATCGCGGGTGCGACGCTCATTTCATATGGTTGAGTGTAGGGGTACCTCGCCACTCATCAATTATGCAAAGGTTGGAAACTAAGGTTGTCACATATACACATTTGGGGATGCCCATCTAAAGTAAGATTCTATAATCCAAAATAAAGGAAGCTAGACCCAAGGACCATAAGTGGGTATTTTGTTGGATATGCTAAATACTCTAAGGGATATAGATTTTATTACCCATCACATACTACTAGGTTTGTGAAATCGAGGAATGCTAAATTTCATGAGAATGACTTGATTAGTGGGAGTAGTAGATCTTAGAACATTATTCCTAAGATAGATCATATAGATGCTCAACCCGCTACTTCAAATCATAGACTAATTGTTGTGCATAATACACCTAGAGCACAAATTCATAATGAACAACAAGTAGTCATCAAAGTTCCAGAAACTACTAATTAAGAAGTAGTAGATCCAATTGAACAATAGATACCAAAACCTATTGAACAACCTATTTAAAAACATCATGATCCTCAAGAAAATGAAGAACCAACATTAAGAAGATCTACTAGAGTAAGGCGATGAACAATTCCTAGTGACTTTATGGTGTATCTATAGGAGTCTGAGTACAACATAGGAGTCAAAAATGATCCTAAAACATTTTCACAAGCCATGAGTTTTAAGGAATATAACTTGTGGTATTATGCCATGAACTCTATGCATCTATTGAAGTATCAAATCTTGTAAAGTTGCCTAATGGTGTAAAAGCCATTGGATGCAAATGGTCTTCAAGAGTAAGAAAGACTCATTGGACAACATTGAAAGATATAAGGTCAAACTTGTCACTAAGCGGTTCACTCAAAAAGAGGGAATATATTACAAGGAGACCTTTTCTCTTGTATCTAAGAAGGACTCCCTTCATGTTATTATGTTATTGGTTGCCAATTTCGATCTTGAATTACATCAAATGGATGTGAAAAGAGCATTCTTCAAAGGTGATCTAAAGGAAGAGGTTTATACAAAACAATTATAAGGATGTTCCTCTAGTAATGGTGAGAAATTAGTATGCAAGCTCAAGAAATTCATATATGGATTGAAATAGGCCTCCTGTCAATGGTACTTAAAATTCCATTATATCATCACTTCATTTGATTTTGAAGAAAATATCATGGATCAATGCATATACCAAAAGGTTAATGGGATCAAAATTTGCTTCCTTGTTCTATATGTGGATGATATCCTTCTTGCAACCAATAATAGTGGATTTCTATATGAGGTGAAACATTTTCTCTCTAAGAATTTTAACATGAAGGATATGGGTGAGGCATCTTATGTCACTGACATTCAAATCTGTAGGAATAGATCTAGATGTATTCTAGAACTGTCGTAGGAAACCTATATCAATAATGTTTTAGAAAGCTTTCAAATAACAGATTGTTCACCAGGTATAGAAACCATTGTGAAGCGTGAAAAGTTCAATTTAAACCAATGCCCTAGGAATGATTTAGAGAGAAGTTAGTGGAGCAACATTCCATATGCTTTAGTTGTTAGAAGGCTTATAAATGCTCGAGTCTACACAAGACCTCAAATTTCATTTGCTATGGGAATGCTGGCCAGATATCAGAGTAATCTAGGTATTGACCACTACAAGGTTGCAAAGAAAGTGATGAAGTACCTTCAAGGTTACATGCTTATGTATAAATGAACTAACTTCTTGGAGGTGACTAGCTATTTTGATTTAGAATTTGCTAGTTGTGTTGATTTAGGGAACTCAACATTTGGTTATGTTTTTATGCTAGCTGGAGGAGCTGTATCAAGAAGGAGTGGAAAGAAAACTTTGGTTGCTACTTCCACCATGGAGGCAAAGTTCATTTCTTGTTTTGAGGCTACTTCACATGGTGTAAGGTTAAAGAGTTTCATATTAGGGCTTAGAATTGTGGATTCTATATCTAGGCCATTAAGAATGTTTTGTGACAATTCAACTACTATCTTTATGGCTAAGAATAATAAGAGTGGCAGTTGAAGTAAACACATCCACATAAAGTACTTAGCTATAAGGGAATGCATTAAGGAAAACAACATGGTCATTGAGCGTATAGGCACTGAATTGATGATAGTTGATTCTTTGACAAAAGGAATGCCACCAAAGTTATTTTAACGATCATGTAGTTCATATGAGAATTGGTTCCATAATGTAGTCTGTTGTACATACAACTTTACAATCTTAATAAAATTTTTATTCAGTTGTGCTCTTTTCTCATATAGTTTGCACATACAGTTATGAGAGAAAATTCACATATGGTAGGACCTAAAATGAACATTGGTTCATACATAAAGGTAGTTACCATATAAGGAATTATACATGGAAAATAATATGTACATTAAGAGGAACTATCGTCGTGATTCATGCATTTGTTTTTTTGAACTCTAGACTTGATTAAATATGGAGACGAAGTGGGAGATTGTAGCATGGATTATGCATTAACATGTTTTTATGCATTAGTTAATGCATCAAGGTGGCCTCAATATCCACTAATGTGTTTTTATGCATACATTAACACATCAAAGTGGCCTCCATATTTAGCATTGGGGCCCTTTCATATCTGGTAACGCATTTTAAGCATTGGCATTAAGTCTCTTATTTTTTCTAATTTCTCATAGTAATCAATTTTGTGGCCTATAAATTCATTCTTGATGGGAGAACAAAGGCATGGATTGTAGTTTTGGTCCTTTTCACAAATGCTTAGAGGTTGCAGATACCATTGTTGTAGAGCACCAGTGTCAAAGAAGAATGCAAACACTAGGTTTATTTCAAGGTATCAATGGTTAGAGGTTAGTTTCATTTGATTCTGCAGTGTGCATTTCCAATTATCTATGCATGAAAATTTCTTGTGCAATCCACAAATTTTATCTTACAGCCTTTGCCTCCATGAAATGGGATTTTATCATAATGTTTGCATTTTCACCTAAGCCACAGGGCTTGTGATGTAGGCAGATTTGTCCTTTCTCCTTCTCGATTAGTCCCTTGCTATGGCATGAGTTTGAGACCTTCATGAACGATGTCCTCTTGCGTAGCTCATTCGCCAGCATCTTAAAATCATCATTTTTTGTCCTATGGACATAGAATTTTAGTATATGTTAAAAATGTAATCTAACAAAAGGAATTGTTAATTAGTTTCAATTTCAGGTTTCCCAACTCTGCAAATAGATCGGATATCAGATCTTTGTTAATTAGTTTCAATTTCAGGTTTCCCAACTCTGCAAATAGATCGGATATCAGATCTTTACGTGTTTGCTGGGTAAAATCTATGAGGAGATGTTTTATCACTGGGAATAATGGGAAAAAGGTTTTTTTTATGCCTTTGACCATCCAAAGATCCAGGATGAGTGTTTTGTACTGTATTGTCGAAGGAAGCAACTGTTTTCACTCAATTTTTTGGTTTTTGTTGAACAATTTGGAAGATTGTTGCTATGTGTAAGGGCTTTAATAAAGTGAAGGGCCAATGACGAGGAACAATTTCAATGCAATGGTCACTGTATTCTTTGTTTTCTGAAAAAAATAAAAACCAACAAAAATCTCATGTTGATAACGTCAAAATTTCCAAATTATGTGGCCACTAGTTAAGTTTTTGATTATTGCTAAAAAGAATACGATGAGAAATATGAAAGTTATTTTATGTGGTTGACCAATTCAAGGAATTGCCGCTTGAAGGACATTGACTTTTCATTGGGGATCTACAAATTGTCGAACGGAACACCACACTATTAGAAAGAATTAAACAAAAAACTGAATATACATTATGTTATTTAAAAAGTCTACTTGTCAACGATTTCATATCCGACAAAAAGAAGGCTAAAGAAAACTCATGAGCAATGACATAGAATGGATACCAAAGAAACCCACGAAAGGTACTGACAATCCAAGAATATGTAAATGAAATGTAGGATTGTAAGATGAAAAAGGGAAAAAAACTAAAAGTATTGGGAAGAGATAATAAAATAAGAATACAAAATTCAAACCTAATTTAAGCATAGTTATTCCATTTACCAACAAGGAGCAGGCTTATCCAATTTCCAAAGCACACAGAAGGATAGATTTTCATAGCATTTAAACAAACTTTCATTGCTATCCTACAATTTCTTTAAAGACAACCATAAGAATCTAGCAAAAATGAAACTAAAACTGAAATCCCTATTCCCCAAAACGAGCTACAATTTTAATCTTCTCTCAAAAGTGCAAAAAGAAAGTTTACATGACCTTTAATGAGATTGAAGTGGTAAGGAACGATGCACTCATAGAATCTAGTCTTGTTCCAAAGGCGGGAAACGTGGGTGCCATGGCCGCTATAATGGAAGAAGAGCACGTCCCCAGGGAAGCGTTGTGAATCATGCTCTAGTCATGATGAAGGGTCAAAGTAAAAATAGAGTATGGCCATTGGCCATATGCTGGTGGGCTTTGTTGGGGTCATAAGCAAACAGATTAGAAAAACAAAGTTGAGCAAGCATCCATCTATCATCATGTACATGACTCATGATCCATGACGATGTTTTCGTACTCCTTTGTTTTCTGTGCTCTATGTGTCATGCCGATGCCATGAATCTTGATTACTTTCTTGCCACTTAATAATGAAATGATGTTTATGGTAAGATTCACATTGCCACTTGACAATGAAATGAAGTTTCTAATAAGATTCATGAGGGGGAAAAGATAGGTAATATTTTAATGCACAATGCATACATGTAGATAAAGGCAAGAATCAATTTAACATAAACGGCTAAATCTAGGAATGAATAATAGGAGGCAAGGTAAGGCAAGGCCACCATTTGAATGTATATGTACAAATTGAGACAAAATTTCATTGGAAATTATGAAATATGTACCCATTGCGGATTCACGCACTCTTGAATCTAACAGGAATAGTTCATCAAAATTTATAAATCTCTTATGCATAGATTTTTTCTACCTTTAGAACTTCAATTTTAAGTGACAACTTTGATTTTAAATGTGTATAGGCCCATAATCAAAACTTTTCAATCAAATAAACCTGTTACCTTGACTAACATGAACCCTTAACATAAGTTTTCATTTTAAGCATTAATCATCTCTACTTTGCATCTACATTGAAAATAGTGTATTTGGACTTCTTGGTATTAATATTTGTCCTTCATTCTATCCATAACTTGTGGCACCATCTTGCACCTTTAAATTTTAAATAAAACAACCTTCCTATTATTGTTGGTGGTCAATTTTTTGTCATAGATTGGTATTTAATCAATCATTCCTCAAAAAAAGTAATATTTTTTATTTCATACAATGTAAAATTACAAAGAATTTAACTATAGTAAAGGATTGTAAGGTAGGGTTGCAAAGGGTAATGACATGCAATCATTTCTCAAATTAAGTACCATATTTTATTTCATATAAAGTATAAAATTATAAACTACTAAGCCATGAGGGTTGCAAAGAGTAATGAAATGATTCTAGGGTAAGTTAATTATTGTTATTACTTTAATCTTTGCATTCAAAATAGTTTTTACTTTATGAATTATGAAATTATAAATGAAAATGAGGTTTTATTAGGTTCGAAGACACAAAGGATTTATTAGATTAACATTACATTTAAATATTGACTCAACAAAGTGGTCAACCAACACTAGTTGTAAGAAGAAAAGATTGTAGAAACCTTTTGTAGCAAAATTATATTTTTATCTCAAATGTTTGGTCAAAGGAAAAGTAAGAAAAATATTCTTTTCACCTTCAAGATTTAGTGAGCTACATAGCCTACATGAGCATTCTTCCTTAGGAATTTTCATCCATCTTCCACTTGTTATTCTAGGATGATGTGAACTTAAAAAAGGCCTATTAATGAAAATGTGACATTTAAGTAGTAGTAACATTGATAGATATTGAATTTATGAGTTTAAGTGATTACCTCTTATGCATTCTAAATAAGTTTTTTCTCCTTATATATTTGATGATAACTTTGTTAGAACCCACTATCTAACCAACTTATAAATATGCTATAGAATAATTTTTATCTCCTCTAATGAGATATCCCGAATCTTAAACCATTGTATCCCTTGAAAATACCATCCTTGTCTCTTTTATGCCTTCAAGAATTGCATTACAAAATTTGATCTTATTTTTCTTGGGTCGGTTTTTGAGGATATACATTAGACTCACAAATAGCTTCTACTTCTAAAGGAAGTAGATTACCCTCTAACAAAAGCATGAAATAGGGTGTTTGACCTTTCATCCTTAATTCATCAAGTAAAAATATCTACTATACTCTTTCAATGGCCTTCTAACTTTTTGCACTAAGAATTGGTCCATAAACTATGTATCTATTTAACACAATAAGATAAATGATTACTTAATTCATTTATTATAACAAAACTTATTCATATATTGATGACCCAAGTATCAAAAAGAGTCCAAAATTTATACATTTAGATTACCAACTTTAAAATTATACTGTGTATTTCCTGTATCTCATATTATCATTTTAGTTCTCTCTATATTGACTTGCAAGTATAATAAATGCAAAATTATTTTAAAATTTGTAGCATATTAGACATACCTTTGACAAAAGTAGCTATTAGAGTTGTATCATTTACAAAAAGAACTAGGTTTACTACTTGAGAACTTTTTCTTATAACATAATTTTGTCCATTACATGTCCAATCTTGCAACTCATCAATGAAGAGACCAAAGAGAGTTGGAGATAAAGGGTAGCTTTACTTCATCTCAAATTTTCTCTAAATTTTAAATCTTTTTTATTCACTATCTTTGAGCTTGATGATAAATTTTTCACAAAACTTTTGAGTCATTGCTATGAGTTCTAGAGGGAGGCCTATTTTATTTAGTTGTAGTTGTAACTTTTTAGGCCTCACTAAATTATAAGCTTTTATAAAATCTATAAAGTGAATAAGTAGTTTTTTGTTAAGCTTCTTTACAAGTTCAATGCAATGTCTAAGAGTAACAAGATGATCAATAGTAAAATAGTTTTTTTTTAAAACCTACTTGGTAGATTACCTACACATTATTCATTTTTTGACATATTACTTATTTTTCTTTCAAGAATAGCACCTAAGAGCTTAGCAAACATGTTCTTACAGCTATCATATGATAATTGTTTAAATTATTTCCATTACATTTATTATAATGAAGCATTTTTCCACTAATCTTTGACTATTCAACAAGGCCATTAATGGTAACAACATTTATTACTTTCCAAATTTCTATGTGAAGAGATAGTTCTACCCATTTAAATAATTTAGCATATGAACCATCTAAATCTATAGTTTTTCCACATGTTAACAAGTTAGTGCCATCTATAACTTCTTCTAATGTTGATGTAAATAAGGTTAAAAAGATTTGTGATAATAAATAATAATCCTATATTGAGAAAAGATTCCTATAAAATGCACAAATAGTATTAAATTGATGGTTCAACTATGTAGAAACTTTACATTGGAAAAACCTGTAAAAAGTCTTAGGCTCATTTTTTTTCATCATAAGGATAAACTATTCTTATTTTACTTTGACAAAACATGGTTTCTTATTTCTAACAAGGTACTTATGGCTCTTGTTTGAATGAACTCTTTCTTCCATGCTAACATTTTTTAGATATTGACTAGCTTGAATATTGTCATCATCAAACAAATTCTTTTGAGTTTTATATTTGATAACATTATTAGCCTTCTTAGCTACCTCAAGCAATATTTGTTCCAAATTCTTACAATAACTATAATTATAGATTTGATTTTAATACTTTAAAATTTTAATCTTGTCACTATGAACTTTAATTTAGTATTATTTTGAAAATGGCTTGTGAAATAGCTCTAATTGAGCTATTTGTGATACAATTATGGATTTTATTTTAATATCTTCTTAAAAATGAGTCTATCTTTAAACAACAAAAAGTTTAAGGTAAAGTTCAAAATTCTTCATTATATGCAAGAAACTGGAATTAAAATGGTCTTTTTTTTATTGTGTTGTAAAGACTAAGGATTTGTTAGATTATTTTAGTTTAACTATTTTTTTACAAAATATCAAAGATGTAGTCCTTGGAATTAACTTTATGATTATGAGAGAGGGATGTAGGAAGAAAACCTAGAAAACTATATGCATGCAATGACATATAGGTAGCACAACCATTCATAACACCTTTCATTATGACATAATAGTATTATCACTTATGTTGCAACCAAGCGTTAAACACACCTTTCATCATCATTATCATAATCCTAGCTTTGTTGCAACCAAGTGAGGCCTGTTACATGGTGATGAGTTGTTGGACTGTGTGATGGGATGCCATCAACATAGGGTTTGCCACATTGATAACTACCCATTGATGTGGCACCCTATCTCCACCTATAAATGTGCATCTACCTAATACATTTATGGCAATATTTCCATTAGTTGTAATGAATTTTTTGCAATTTTTCTTCCAAAAGTTAGAATATTTTTTGAGTTCCCATAGTAGAAGTTAAAGAAGTGTACTGATCTTTATTCAAGCATTGATGTACCTAAGAACCTTAGTGTGAACGACAATAAAGAGAATATTTTTTGATCAAATCATGTAGCACTTAGAATAGATTTCTATTTTACTTATGGATTCATTTTTCATGCACTTTACATTAATAAATTTTAATTAAGTAATTCATATCGATTAAATAGAGAACATAAGTATGACCACTTCCAGCATGTGTTTAACGCTTGGTAAACTAGTAGTGCTATAACATGTTCAAGATGTGTATAGAAAGTGGGAATAGATGCTTATGTTAGGACTAGTTAAATATTAGCTAGTTATTACATTAATTGAGCATTTAATTACTTTATTCTTATTCTTAGGTGACTTAAATCATAAAACATAAAATGATAGAAATCAGATGCCTTAGTTACACTTAACTATACACTTGTACTTTATAGGTAGAATTGAGAAGATAATTATTGGAATGGTTAGATTCATCTCCTAGAACCCAGTGTACTTAGAGAGCTAAAGTCTACAAAATTTGACCAAATTTCTTAGTGAATGCTAGTGATTCATATAGTTGGACATAGGGTATCTCATCATTGGCACTATTACCTGGGACTATAGTTAGCTATGTGCACTATATAGGACTTAGTGAGATTATTTAAAATTATTGTAACAAAGCTTAAAGTTTCAATCATTTAGAATAATAATAATATAAAAAGCATACTATTTTTCTTTCCCACTAAAATGTCTTCTTCTCATAGGGTTGATTCTCCACTGTTGTTCAATCATACTTCTAATTAAAGGCCTGATGGATAAAAAAAGTCAATGCCCCAACAATGCAAAGTGGTATATACTCATCTAGATGAATATGTGCTAGATTTCACCTTCATTATACATCAAGATGAATAGATGTGGTGGAGGAACATGGAGGGTAACATTATGTTGTTGCCCAAGTGATCAGTTCCTACAAAGTGGCTCATAACTCTTATGAGGTTGGACATCTAGGGGCTTCATGCTAAATACATTCTATGGGATCATGGATCTTAGGATTATCATCTAACTTAGATAGAATGAAAAAAGGATCGATAATAGAAGGCTTGTTATGAAGCTTTGAATGGGAAACAATTCACTAACCCCTTATTCTTGCTAGGCCAAAAAGATGGAGAGGATCCCTTCTCTTGAGATTCTTAATTTACTAACTCTCCTATCCTTGTCTTTGATGAGGGTAACCAAAACCTAAACTTTTAGTCCACTATAAATAATCCTAGTTTAAGGAAGAATGGTTTCCATGATCATGAGGGATCAAAATATGGGAGTCATGGTAGGAACCAGGATAGGCATTATGATGATGATGAACATGATGATCATGGCTATGATAGAAGAAGAGGTGGTAAGCACTATGGTGGTATTATTTCTCCTTCTTCTTCTCCTTCATCATCATCTTCTTCCTCTGGCTCTGACTGAAGCCACAAAGGATGTGATTGTGATGGAGGTGACTAGTAGGATAGAGATGATCATAGGACCCATCAGACCAATAGAGACTAGGGGCATGGGCATTCAAGGGATGGCTACTAACATAGAAGAAGGAACAATAGAGGGAATCATAGGCATCATGGTCATCATATAGGCTTTGACTATAATAAGCCTTTTCTTACAACTTAAAATATGTTGAACATTGCACAGGTCATGAGGATCCCAATGGGGCATGTGAAAGAAAGTCAAATTAAATGGTTAGATATGAATAATATTCTCAAGTTTTAAGGGGGATGCAACATAGATCAAAAAAATCATATTCAAGCCTTTCATAATTCCTATGCCTTACAGAATATAGAGAAAAAATGGCAAAAATTAAAGTTATTTGCAAGAATGCTCATCCAAGAAGCTAAAAGTTGGTACAGATCCTTAGAATTGGAATCAATATGCAAATGAAGTATGATGCTTGAGCTCTTTAATGATAAGTATCACACATATTCCTGAGTGTCCAACTTGAGAAAGAGTATATAAGTTTGAAAAAAAAGAACACATGAACCCTTGTATGTAGCCATGGATAGGTATTATTCTCTCTTGCATCAATGTCCTAGACATGGTTATTCTCAAAGGGAGTAGCTCCACCATATCATAAAAGCACTCTAAATAGAAACAATGAGAACTCTTAGGGTCTATGCTCAATGGAGAATTTATAATATAATGTTCATCAAATTGAAGGGTTGATAGAGTAGGTTCCCAAAGAATAAATAGAGTTGAGAAAAAGAAAAATGAAGAAGATTATAACAAGGGCCCTTCCATCAGGAAAAGGAAACTCCATTTTTATGACAATCAGGAGGAGGATCCACTTAATGAGGTGATGTAATGCAAAAACTTGCTAATTTAAAAATATATTTTCAAAATTTTAACTAAGGTAGACAAAATGTGAAACTCTTTAGATGAAAAGTTTCAAACCACTTTGAAAATAGCAAAGGAATCCATGGAAAAAAGTAGTGATTGTGAATATAAGAAAAGGAAAGAAGTTAAACGTATCCACCAAAGGGGTAAGGGAAGGGTTGCTATAGTAGAGGAGATTGTGGAGTCTAAAAGAGATGATGATGGTGGGTGTGACACATGCCAATAAAAACATCCTAAGGGATGTTGTCCTATTTTATCACACTTGCAAGAGTCTGGGGTGTATGCTCTAAATCCTAGATTTGCAAGAAGGTAAGCACCTAGAAAGTTGTCTTATATTCAAACAATCCTAGGCAATTCCACCAACAATAAACCTACTATCCAAGTGAAGCTCCATCACAACCTTATGAGTGATACCATCAGTGACAGTAGCCATAGTCATAGGGGATGGCACCACTAAGGTGGTAGTAGCTTTACTAAGAGCTTGATCCATATGGGCACTATGTTTAACAATCCATTTCTCCGTGTGACTCTTCTAGTCATGCTTCATTCTAGCATCACTACTACCCTTATAAATACTACAAAACTCAATATCCAAGATGAGAATCCCTATTTCCTCATTACCTTCTTCATCCTTCTACACATTTCCATTTACCCTTAACCCAATTACCACTTGCTCCATCAATGCAAGGACAAATTCTAGCTTAGTTGTACAAATGTAATGGCATAAGGGTTATAAACTTGTAGTCAACTCCTCAACTAAGTCATTTAGAAAAAAAGTTCCAAAAATTACCATTCTTTTGAAGCAACAATCCTACAATGCCCTCATAGACATACATAGTTGATAGCCTTGCTTCTCCCTCATGCTTTGCAAAATAATTCAAGTTTGCTTCAAACCAAATTCCTTCCAAAATGCCTACCATCATGTTGATCCATGTTGTAATTGATTGGATCAAAGTTGGCTACCTTTCTAGGAAGAGATTTGATCATAGGAGTCCCTTTATTTACCTGCAAATCACTAGGAATGAGCCTTGCAATGATATTTTGGACTTAGGTTCTAGTGTAAGTTTGATTTCTCATGAGATATACAAAGGTTGGAACCTACGCCCACTTAAGAAAAGCAACATTTATCTTGAGTTGATAGCTCAATCCATCACTATTTCCTTCAGATTAGTGGAGGACATTATGACCACCATTTGTGGATGGTCTTATCTTGTTGATTTTCAGGTGATCCATGTTAATAATTGTAAGGGGGACTTTTGAATCATCATGGAAATGACATGGTTGAGCACCATTATTACATGGATGGGAATCATAGACATCTCCTTGGATATTTTCAAAGAAAATGAATTTGGAAAGATAGAGAAGAATCACATTCCATGCATCACATATACTGACATAGGATATAACTATGGTTCATGAAAAGTACATCTATCACACTATGCAAGAAGTGTTCAAATGTGTTTGAAATTCAAAGATGCATATATGTAGCAATTAAACAATAGGGGGATACCTAATGGCTGATAATTGATCTTGATAGTAGCTCAAGAATATGCATGGAACCAACTAAGAGCTTGAAAATTGCCTACATCAAAGGCATGGATATGATGGAGTAGATCCATTTTTGACTCTCTAATGAACCTAATGATACTTATTGGGGAGAGTTGTAAATTCCTAAAAATTTTAAATAGGGATTCTTAAAGCTGAACCTTACCATCCAACATGGAATATGATTTTTAAATAAATGCCAAGGTGGTTGATGAGTGGGGAGGTACCCCTACACTCAACCATATGAATACAAGCATTGCACCCATGATCTGGTCGAACTCTGCAGACTAAGTGCCTACACGCCTTATGGATTACTTAAGGTTAATCATTCATTGTCTTCCTAGACTTACTTGTATTTGTCATGATTGTATGGTTAAGTAAGTCTGAGGTATGTGATTTTTATATCTTTTATGTTTTATCTCCTTATGCTAATGAGGGAAATGTTGAAGAGACTAAGTAACTAGCTTTAACTAACTAAGTTCTAATGCCTAACATCAGTATCCATTCCCACTTTCTCTTCAAATCCTAAACCAATGCAACCTTTTGGGATTACGAAATGCTATTCGTTACTAGGATTACCAAGCGTAATGCACATGCTCAAAGCGATCGTACTGAATGCACTTAACTAGGAGTGTTGAGGGTTGAGAGAGATTAATTAACTAATAAAGAATTTTAAAAATTAATAATAATTAAAGTCCTAATTAGCTTAGTCCATGCACTGCAAGGTTTATCCAAAAAGTTTGTCTCTATTTCCGTACACAAACTTGTGCTTAGGTACAATATTTGCTCGAATAAAGATCCGTTCACTTTGGGACTCCTACTATGGGCACATGGAAATTACTCTAACTCTGGAATGGAAAAACTACAAGAGTTTGGCTATGGTCTAGATCTAGATGGAGAAACAAGGGAGAGCCGCCTCTTATTTATAGATTTGGCGACGTGCTGTAATATTGTAGGAGAAGATGTGATATCGCATACGATACATCGCATAGGAGATATTGCAGCCCATGCGATATCACTTCCCATCATACCCCCATGACTGAATAAAAAATCATCCTCAAGTTCCTTACAAAATATTGGGAAGGTATGGGATTATTAACTTGAATGTAACTAATGGTGAATGGGATGACATGTGAATGAATGATCATTACAGAACATGAAAAAACTGGTGTTCACGACAATAAGAGTGAACACTTTATACATTTGACATCAGGTCTTATTTGGTAGCTGAGAGAGAAGAGAGAAGAGAGAAGAAGTCTACTACTGCCAACACTAAGATTGTGTCTTTCATTGTCCATCCATAAGCACACCATCCATCTTGTTCCTTACATAGCTACTTCAGCACCAATCCATTGCAAGTGTTCCCTCCAAATCCAATATGTTATTGTATGATTTCCATCTGCACACAAAACACAGTCTTTATATTAGCAAGGGTAAATGAATTACAATGTAGTTTGATGAGTGGCAAGGTACCCCTACACTCAACCATATGAAACGAGTGTAGCACGCACGATCCGGTCAAACTCCATAGACTAAATGGCTAAATGCCCCATGGAACACTTGGGGTTAATCGTTCGTTGTCTTCCCAAGCTTTCTTGTATGTGTCACGGTGTATGGTTAAGCAAGTCTGAGGTATATGATTTTTTTGGTATTTTTCGGTTTATCTCCTATGCTAAACGGTGAAGGGTTGAGAAACTAAAACTAACTCTAACTATAGCACTAAGTCCTAGCATCAGCATCCATTCCCACTTGCCGTACACACCTTGAACTGTGCAACTGTGGCTACCAAACGCTAATCGTTACTCGGATTACCACACGTAATGCACGTGCTCGAAGCAGTCGTAGTGAGGAACTTAACTAACCTAAGTGTGAAAAGCAACCAATTCCTTGACTAGCTGTACACATCCGTAGATGCTCGTAATCAAGTCGTACTTGTCCCATGCTCTAGGAGGAAAGGGTGAGAGAATCTACTCGCGATGAGTAGCCGATTCCTTGGCTAGCCGTACACGTTCGTCAACACTTGTAACCAAGTCGTACTCATGCTGTGCTACTAGGAAAGTAATAAATAACATTAATTAAACCTATCCATGCACTACAAGGTTTATCCACAAAGCTCATCTTTATTGCCGTACACAACTTGCGTTCAGGTACAAAGCTGCTCGAATAAAGAACTGTTCACTTGGGGGACTTCTACTGCGGGCACATGGAAAATATTCTATCTCTGGGGTGATCAATCCACCAGAGCTTCACTACTTTACACCTAGGATATCAAATGAGGGAAGTGCCACCTCTTATTTATAGATATGATGGCGGACCGTGATATCGCGTACGCGATATCGCAGGGGATGCGATATCT
>MNCI01001326.1:62334-99665 GCA_015680685.1 Gnetum montanum
TATGTGATGCATGGAACATTCTTCTTCTCGATCTTTCCATAAATGTTTTCCTTAGATATTTCCAAGGAAAGATCACGGATTCCTAGGCATGCATTTATGATACTTAGCCATGCCCTCCCCATTATAATTGGGAAGTCCCCTTTGCTACTATTGACTTCTATCACTAGGGAATCACCTGGGTATGACCAAAGACACATAGTGGTAATGATGTCCTCCATCAATCCCAAGGAAATAGTGATGGACTGGTCAGCCAACTCTAGTTGAATATTTCTGTTCTTGAGCGGAGGCAGGTTCCAGGCTTCATACATTTCTCGTGATATTAAGTTAACTCCGGAACCTGAGTCAAGAAGAGCCTTACGTGGTTCGTTCCCATTGACTTGGAGGTAGATTAAGGGACTTCTAGGGTCAGAGAGTTTCTTAGGAAGGTGGCCCACCTTTATCCACTCAGTAATGGTATGTGTTAACATAACCATATGCGTTGAGCCATTTTATTGATTTGAAGGGAGCTTCGAAGCCTTATTTGTTGGAGGAGCACGCACAGACTCTACCGCTTGTGGTTGTAAGAGCTTGTTTGGGAGTTTGGTTCTCAAGAAAGGTCTTCTCTTCATAAATTTGTCAGAACTATCCATGGGTTGAAGGTTTATAGCTCTCATAGCATTATGTTACTGAGGTTGAGTGGGGAGTTCACCTTGCATCGTTGAAGTGGGTGGTAGTGGAACTATCAGTGTAAGAGATGTGGATGGATTTAGAGGATGGTATGCATGTGCTGTTTCTCCCAGAGGAGAAGGAGTCCAAAAATACTCCCAAACTTGGTAGTGACATTGTGGGGTCATGTGACTGAAAAAGTCACTTGGAGAAATTGGCTGCTGCACATAGTAGCCATACGAGTTTGGTTGTCAGTAAGGGTATTGTGTCTTGGGTAGTGGCATCCCCTAAGACTGTGCGTGTTACCATTATTGGTGTTGCCTGATAGGTTGTGGCAGAGTTCCACTTGGATAATATGTTAACGGTTGGTGGAACTTCCTTGGGTTACCTTGGGGATAAGGCAACCTTGAGGGTGCTTGCTATTTGTTAAGTCCTGGGTTGAGTTCATACACCTCAGACTCTTGCAGATGTGAGATTATTGGGAAACATCCCTTAGGATGGTCATATTAGTAGATCTCACATCCACCGTCATTGGTCATGTTAAAATCCACAACCTCATCGGTGATAGTCATTTTCCCTTACCCTTGTTACGTGCACGGTCTGAATCTCTCCACTTTTTCTTATCATGATCACTACTTTGCTCCTCCTTAGACTTCTCTAGGATTTTTAGGAAAGTTTCAATTTTACTATCTAAGGAGCTCCATATTTGATCTACCTTAGCTAACACTTTCGTTGTTAATTTATGAAGTGGCAAGGTTTTTCTATTCACCAACTCTTCGAGTGGTGACTCATCCTCTTCCTTATAGAATCTTACTCCCTTCTTTCGGAGGGAAGGATCGTGGTTATACTCTTCCATTCTTTCTCTATTCTATAGTTCCCTTTATTCCTTAGCTAATTGCTCCAACAATCTATGAACTTCATGTGACCTAAGTTTAGATAATCTCCCTTCGGCATATTTCCCAAGGGTTCTCCTAGTTTCGTGTCTTAGCCAATCTACAAGATGGAGGAATTGATCTCGTTGTGCATAACCATGGCCTGGACAACGATGTAGAAATGCGCAATATTGGACCATGGTAGCATCCAAGGGTTCATGATTACCCTACTTCCATCCTTGGATCTAATTACACAAGTTGGACACTCTAGAGTATGTTTGGTATTTCTCGTTAAACAATTCTAGCATTGTACTCCACCTCCTAATGGTTTCTGGCTCTAAAGACTGGTACCAACTTTTCAATTCTTTTATGAGTATCCTAGGGAAAAAATTTAACTTCTGCCACTCATTTTCAATATTCTTTAAGGCATAGACATCATGGAATGACTGTAAGTGGTTTTTTGGATCAACATTGTATCCCCCCTCAAACAGTGGGATATTATTCATGTCTAGTCTCTTGATCCGGCTATCGTTTTGGTGCCTTGTAGGTATTCTAATGTCCTTCATAATATCTAACATACTCTAGGTTGCTAGTAGGGGTTCATCATGGTCATCTGTCTCATGATGTCTGTGATGCCTACGTGGTTTTCTATTTTCCCTTTTTTGATGTCTTGATTCTTTCAAATGCCCTCGTCCTCACCCTCGACTCTCTCATCGAGGGTTCTCATTTTGCTTATCCTTACCCTTATCCTCATGGTTGTGCTTTTTGTGACTACGTCCTGATGTGGAAGGAGAGGTGAATGATGCAATGAAGGGGAAGAAGAAGGGGAACCATCGAGTGGAAGATGAGTATATACCTTCTCTTCAATGGCTATGGCCCCGATCATGATGACGATCAGACTGCCCATCCTTATCATTTGTTTTTGTTCCCTCATTGAAAAATTGTTGTTCATGGGCATCAGAACTAGGGTTTTGTATCATGGAGTGAAGGTTCTAATACACCACCTCCTCACTATCATTAGGAGGGGGAACATCATTTTTTGGAGAACCTATTGAGATAGTTTCACCACCCTTAATTTCTCTTATGACAGGCGAAGCATTATGGGGTCCTTTTCCCTTCAACGATGTCTGATAACTCTCCTGCCACAAGTCCCTTAGATGCTGAATTATTTTGGGATGGTAATCCCTTGTGTCATAATCTTCTACAACGTATAATTCCGTCATGCCTATCAATGCAAGAGCATGAAGGAGCATGTCAAGGACTACTTGATCTAGGGGTAATAGTATGTTACCTTGTAGGTCTCTCCAGTGTAGTTGTTCATCCTGATGGAGGGTAAAAGTAAAATCAGGTATATACTCATCATGATGTGTATATACCACCTGATACTGTTGAGGAACTAGCGGTTATGGGTTATGTATGTTGTGCTTCCGACTGTCTCTTGTGTGATCCCTAGGTGGTGAAGTGCTTTTATGAGAAGAAGAAGACATGTTATTTTGTCAGTGTGCTATTAACCATTGTTTAAATTTCCTTCTAATTAACCCTAAGGGTTTGTTTAAGCTTCCCAATGATGTGGATGATTTCCTACGTTCTACTTAGTGCACAAACAACTTAGTCCCTGGCAACAGCACCAATGATGAGTGGGGAGGTATCCCTACACTCAACGATACAACTATGAGCATTACACCCATGATCCGGTTGAACTCTGCAGACTAAGTGCCTACATGCCTTATGGAATACTTAAGGTCAATTTTTTTTTGTCTTCCCAGACTTACTTGTATTTTTCACAGTTGTATGGTTAAGTAAGTCTGAGGTATGTGAGTTTTATATATTTTATGTTTTATCTCCTTATGCTAATGAGGGAAAGGTTGAAGAGACTATGTAACTAGATTTAACTAACTAAGTTCTAATGCCTAGCATTAGTATCCGTTCCCACTTACTGTTCACATCCTAAACCAATGCAACCTTCTGGGATTACCAAACACTATTCGTTACTGGGATTACCAAGCGTAATGCATGTGCTCAAATTGGTCATACTGAATGCACTTAACTAGGATTTTTGAGGGTTGAGAGAGATTAATTAACTAATAAAGCATTCAAACAATTAAAAATAATTAAAGTCCTAATTAGCTAAGTCCATGCACTACAAGGTTTATCCAAAATGTTCATCTTTATTTCCATACACAAACCTGTGCTCAGGTACAATATTTTCTCGAATAAAGATCCATTCACTTTGGGACTCCTTCTGTGGGCACATGGAAATTACTCTAACTCTAGAATGAAAAAACTACAAGAGTTTGGCTACAGTCTAGATCTAGATGGAGAAAAAAGGGAGAGCCACCTCTTATTCATAGATTTGATGGCATGCTACGATATCGCATACGTGATATCGCGGCCCATGCGATATCGCGTCCCATCAGTGGTTATAATTAATGACAACCTTGCTATTTAGAAAAAAGAAAAGCTATTGAAGGTGGCTAAAAAATGACCAATTGTTTTCACTTGGTAATATCATGAACTAATTGGAATTGATCTATAGATACACTAGCACCAAATCTATAAAGATGCCTCCATAAAGCCATAGAGGTAGCTGCAATGATGGTTGAACCCCAACCTCAAGCAAATATTTAAAGAGGAAATTGAATAATTCCTCAAAATGGGGTTCATCTATCCCATTGTAGATAGAAAGTGGGTTACCCCACTCATGATAGTAGCAAAGAAAGAAGGAAACTGGAGGATTTGTATTGAATTTAGGCTATTGAACATGGAAACTTAGAAGTATTCGTTTTATTTCTATTTTTGGATCAAATATTGGACATCATATTTGGGCATTAATATTACAACTTTTTGGATGGTTATAGTGGTTAAAACCAAATTTAGATTATAATAGAAGATCAATCCAAAACCACATTTACAAGTCCTTGGGGGACTTTTGCATATAGAAAGATGTCATTTGGTTTATGTAATACCTTTACAAGCTTTGAATGCCTTGTCCTAAGCATCTTTTAATAGTATATTGATATTGAGATGGAAGTCTTCATGGATTGGTTTACTAGCTCTAATTTGATGTTGTTCTTTTTCAAGGAAGGTAGGTTCATAGCTTTTTACATTTCTTGAGAAATCAAGGTAACTATGAAACCTGAGTCCAAAAGAGCCTTTCATGATTAATTTTTGACAATCTATACATAGATAAGAGGACTCCTAGGATTGGATCTCTTCATGGGAAGATGACCATTCTTAATTCAATCTATGACTACATGAATCAACATGACAATGGATAACTAGGAAGCACTTTGGTTCAAAGGTTGCTCAATAGACATTTTAGAGGAGGTAGTAGCAAAGTTAATAGCCATAGGTGTTTGTGAGGGCTTCATGGGGTTTTTGGTTCTAAAGAATGTTCTTTTGTAAGGATTGGATTCAAACCCACTCCATTGAGGAGCCAATTGTAAGTTTATCACACTCATAGCATTCTTTTGCTATGGATGGGTAGGTGCCTCACCATGCATGAATGGAGCAAGTGGAAAAGGAGTTAAAGGTGGAGGTGCAAGAGTGGAAGAGTTTTGAGGAGGATGGTAGAAAAATGGGAACTCCCCCCTTGGTGATTGTGTTCTATAGTATTGAGGATAGTAATAGTGATATGGGAAGGAAGCGTGACTAGAAGAGTCACATGGAGAGATAGGCTTCTAAATGTAGTACCTTTATGAATCAAGTTAATGATAAGGGTACTGCTACCTTGGAGGTGGCATCCCCAATGATTGTGGGTGTTGGCACTATTCATATTGTTCAAGGTTGAGGTGGTGCTCCACTTAGATAGTAAGCCTTTTGGTGAAACTACTGTCGATAGTTGCCTTGTGAATAAGGAAACCTCCTAGATGCTTGTCATTTTTCCAATTTATGATTTAAAGCATACATTGTAGATTCATATAGGTGTGATACAATAGGACAACATCCCTTCGGATGTTCATATTGGCATATGTCAGAACCATAATCATTGAACTTAGAATCTAAAACCTCCTCTATTGCTACTGCTTTTCCCTTAGCATTATGATGTTTACATTTAGCCTTCTTCTTCTTCCTTCACTCAACTCTCCTTTGGAATATTCAGAGCAATTTGGAATTTTTCATCCAAGGAGTCCCATAGTTCATCAACCTTAGCTGATATTTTAGTAACAAATTTTTTGATCAATAAGGTTTTCCTTTCCATCACTTCATCAAGTGGCGCCTCCTCATTTTTCTTAGAGACAAACCTCACTCTTATGGATGAAGGGATCCCTATTGTATTCTTCTACAGTTCCCCATTTTTCAAATTTTCTTCCTCTTTGGCGACTTGCACAATGAGCCTTGAAATTTGATGGATCCTTAGCTTAGAATGTCTCCCTTAGACATAGATCCCAAGGGTTCTCTTAGTTTTAGTTCTAAGCCCATTTATGATATAGTGTAGATGATCCCATTGAGAGTATCTATGGCCTGGGAATTAGTGCAACAAAGAGTAGCACCTACCCATAACCATATCCAAGGGCTCATGAGTGCCTTTCTTTCACCCTTGGATTTTCCTTCTCATATTGGACACTCTGGAGTACATCTAGTACCTATTATTAAATAGATTAGAATTGTACTCTATCACCAAATAGAGTCTAGTTTTAAGGACCAGCACTAGCTCTCTACTTTTTTGATGATTTCTCTTGGGAATAGTTTCTACTTTTACCATTCATTTTTTATATTTTGTAAGGCACAAACTTCATGAAAGGCTTGTAGGTGATTTTATGAATTTGAATTGTATCCCCATTCAAACTTGAAAATATTATTTATATTCAACCATTTGATTTGGCTATCCTTCACATGCCTAGTTGGTATCCTAACAACCTTTGAAATGTTTAACATATTTCTTATAGTCAACATGACCTCATCATAGTCATAGTGATCACTATGACTCTTATCAATGCCATGATGCCTATGATGATTCCTACTATCCCTTTGTTCTCTATGATGATCATCCCCACATTGATCAAACCCATGATCTCTATTGTTTTGGTGGGATCAACAATAATTTTTATCCCATTGTTAATCTTCATCATATTTTTTGTTGCCTCTACTTCTTTGTTTCAGTTGGAGAAGGAAGATAATGAGGATTATGAAGGCAAAGAGAGAGGATAACTAGCACTAGAGTAATGTCTACTACCCCATCTTCTTTGATTCGCATCATGATCACCATGTTTATTTTTCTCATGGTGCTTGTCATTATTCCTAACTTGGTTATCACCTTTTAAGGGTTCCTAATCTTGAGATCCATTCTTCCCATAACCAAGTTTGTTCATAGTTGATTGTAATTGCTAGTTAAAGGTGTTATCTTTAACAAAAGGAGGAGAATTTGTGTATTAGGAGGCACCAAAAAAGAAGTCCTCACCTTCTTTGTGCATTTGTAGAAACAAGTGGGTAGGAAACATTTAATATTTTAAAGCTTCATATCTAGCTTTCATTTGCCTATCTTTTTTTTTATTCTTTTATGGGGTTGTACCATCCAAAATCATCGGCGTAAGGCTAGAGGAAAATGAACGCAGAGAGATCTTCGGAGAGATACAGTTGACCCTACCTTTGCATGAGGGCAATCTGGAAAAATGAAGGTAGAGTGCCTTGGATGGTCTGCACGCAAATCAACCAAGGACTTCCTTGTGTATGCTATAGCCTACTCTGGGGTTATCTCCACGAAATGTAAAATGGAGAGTGTAATACAATGAAATGTAAATGTGAAATATACCATCTAAACGTAAAGAGAATGTATGTAGAAATGTGCAATAAAATAGGATAATGCGAACAATGAACTAGGATAGCACAGCTAAAGGAAAAAGTGAAATTGTGTTGTATTAATTAACAAGATGTGCACCAGTCAAAACATAGTTGCATGTCTAGATTGCAAGTCAGACGTTAAGCTCTGATGTGAGGTGTTTGCAGGTGTTGGGGATCACGTGCGTCTGGGCTCAAGATTACTAGTTTTCTTTCTTCAAAATTACCAACCCCATTTATGTTAATTAATAGGGTATTTATACATTTTTCGAGTCTCAGGAGTAGGATTAACGAATGAGTTCAATGGCTGTGAGATGAGAGAAAAATGGATCATCTGACAGGTGTTCAATGTACAGCTGTGTGTGAACTAGATGTATGTAGGTAGACTACGTTCTAGAAAAGATACATTGTATCTTACAATATGTATTGATTTACATTACACACATGTATACAATTTGAAGCGTAAGAGCTTGACAAGCTCACAAATGTTGCAAATTTACAATAAAATGATAGTGTACAATAAGAGATCTTGATTCTGGCTTGGTTGAAACTTCCTAATCGATGAGCTAGTTGCTACAAGGTGCTGACATGAGTGGTCCTATGGATGTTTGAGATGTTTTTGCTTCATCAAGGCTACCAGCATGAGTTGATCTTGTCCTAGTGTGTCCTCAGTGTGTGTCTAGAGTACTTTTATTTGGGCTCATGCTGCCAGGGTGAGCTGGGCATGACCTCAACATAACCTTGGCTTGAGCAAGCTGGGATGGTACATTTCACACCAAATCTTGATCTTTGAGACCTATCTTTCAAGTGTAACTACTGCTTGACCCTGGGGACAACCTACATGATGAATCTAAGCCTGTTTTTGCGTTGATCCAAGTCATTTTAGCAACTCACGCTGGACTCATGCTACGAGCGTGAGTAGGGTGTGACTCCAACGTGACCTCAGCGTGAGTGTTAAAAATGGTATATTTTTGGACCTGAAATCATAATTTTGAGGGCTGGGTCCTAGAGAAATCATTAGTGGACCTAGAGGGGGCCTTGTACCCTAAAAATCAGGCCATTTTAATACTATTTTGAGGTTTTTTTGAGTTACTCATGCCGGACTCACACTGTGAGCACGACTTGGATGTGAGTGAATAAAATGAATGTTTTTGGAGCTGAAATCTAAAGTTCTGGAGGCCAAAACTTGGGGAAATCATTAATGAACCTTGAGGGTGAGTTGTACCCTCAAAATCAGACCATTTTGACACTGTTTTGGGGTTTTTTTGAGTTACTCATGTTGGACTCACGTTGTACTCATGCTACCATCATGACCTCAGCGTGAATTCATGCCTTAACCAAATTTTTGTTCCCCAAAAGCCCAAACAGCTCCAATTTTTTCCCGTTTTGTACTGTTAGGCTGCAATTTGGGGTGTTTCATTTGTCCCTCTTTGTTGATGTCTTGAGGAATTCACCCAAGAGGTGTTGAAAAAAAGTACAAAACACCACGATCAACATAGTACCATGCATTATCCATCGACCCATGGCTAGATGTCATCACCCAATGTTCAAAAGTACATTGGATTGAGGGAAATTTAGTTCAAGGAAAGAAGGTTGTAACTAGGGGATTAGGGATTGATCAAAAGGTGTCATTGTTTGAACTACAGAAGAGAAATGCTCTTATGTGAACGAGCCAGTTTTTGACCCTTGTCAACAACCAATATATAGCAGACTTGGAACCAAGGCATAGGAGGTGTGTTCTTTGGAGGAATGGAACCCTTGTGTCATGTTTAAGGGAGCCTGTTGTAAACAGCCAAAGCCACATGATGAAGTGCAACATGATCATTTGAGACATGAGTGTTTTCCCAAGACAATTGCCTTCTTGCCTGGGGCTTGTATGAGAAGATCCAATGGTCTTTAGTCTATCATGTCAACAAGGTCATGAAGACCTTTTTTTGGCATTTTGCTCTTTGACCTTTTTGTTCTTTTTCTTTTTCTTTTTGTTTATTCTTTTCTTTTGTTTTTTCTTTTTGTTTGTGTTTGTTTTCNATACCTTGTTATCATGATGAAGTGCATCTATGCACGAATGCCTCAAGCATGTCATCCTGCAAACACAACTCCAAGGGGACAAGAAAACCACAAATGATTTAGTTAGCTAAACACTTTAAACTTGAATGTAGCTAATAGAATGCAGCCATCATCTGAAGTTTCAAGGTAAAAAAAATCTTGAACAACATCAGTTTCATCCAGGTCTATGTGACAAATCATGCTGTACGTTTTTTGTTGAGCACATACTGCCAACTGCAGTAGCATGTCTTTTCAAATGATGCCAAGTTTTTGATGATGTCACCCATTTGTAGTCTTAGCAGACTATTATGGATTAGTTTCACATCATAATCCCTTGGACATCGCTAGTTTAGTGTCGTAGTGGATGGTGTAGTGCTAGTTTATAGTTGTAGTAGACTACAAAGAGGTGAGCTAGTTTATAGTCTTAGTGGACTCTGGTAGACAAGTGTGGCATTTTACTCTCATACCGGATAGATCTCTATGGTGTCAGTTTACTATCATGACACCAAGACATTTTGTGGTGCTAGTTTTAAGTCATAGCTCTAGGACTATTCTGTAGTATTAGTTTTAGGTCAGGATGCTAGGACCGAAGCATATCTTAAGCTCGTCAGATGTAGTATGGTTTCAAGTACATGTGATTTCTAGTATTAGTGAACTCATTTCCATCCATGTTGGTGAGTTTGAATGCCCCGTTAGCATATGCCTTGGTGACTAAGTAAGGCCCTTCCCAGTTAGCTGAGAATTTATCCGAGTGTTCACAGACTACCTTAAGAACTAGGTCACCTTCCTTGATTAGAAGCTTATGTGGATTGTGTTGATGATGTCACCATTATTTTTTCTAATACCATTTGATTTGATCAAGCGCTCGTACCCTTTCCTCCTTCTCTGAGTCAAGGTTAGCAATGTGTAGCTCATTATTTTGGCTTTCATCGAGGAGGCTAGAGAGAATTATCCACAATGAGGAAACCTGTAACTCCAAAGGTAACACACCTTCAAACCCGTATATGAGGCTATTTGGTGTTTTACCTATGGACGTGTGATGCATTGTTTGGTATGCCCATAATGCATAGATTAACTACTCGTGCCATTGTCTCTTGCTCTGATTCAACATCTTTTTGAGCACCATGATGACCGTTTTGTTCATAGACTCCGCTTGGCCATTGCTCTGTGGGTAATATGGTGATGAGAATGAGTGTTTAATACCTAGGCTTTCATAGAATATTTTAGTATTCGTATTGCTGAACTGTGGCCCATTATCGGTGACTATGGTCATCGGGATACCAAAACGGGTCACAATGTTTTCTAATATGGAATTGCAAACATGTTTAGATGTGGTTTTCCTAAGGGGAATAGATTCTACCCATTTTGTAAAATATTCAATTGCGGTGATGATGAAGCTATGTCTTGCTGAAGATGGTGGTGTTATCGGCCTAATGATGTCTAATCCCCATCTTTGGAATGGCCATGTGATTTGTGTAGTATGCAACTCATTAGGTGGCACATGTATTAGGTTACTGTGCCTTTGGCAAATGTTACATTTCCTGACCCTAGAGAAGCAATCGTACTCCATGTGTGGCCAATAGTAGCCTAAACATCTAATTTTTATTACCATTGCTTTGGCTCCTATGTGCCCTCTGCAAAGTCCTTCGTGCACTTGTTCCACAATTATTTGACCATCGATGCTATTAACGCAGACTAACAGTATGCCTTCATAGGATCTATGACATAATATGTCTCCTAGTAATGCATATTGTTGAGAGCATTTTTGCACTACATCTTTTTGGGCACTCGTCAAATTTTGTGCTGGTTTGGCTTATAGAATGTACTCTTTTAGGTCATCATACCATTCTATTGCTTGTGTAGTGTTGATGGATGCTATGGGTATTTTTTCTAGAGTGTTAGTTATAGGTTTGGCACAATTTGTTATAGAACTAGGAAATGCATGAAACATCTTAGGTGTCATGTTTAAGGCTAGTGTAGCAAGTGCATCGGCGATGGTATTTTCATTCATAGGAACATGTTGCACATCTACGTTGATCAATTGTTTCAGCAAGTGTTTATTCAAGTCACAGTATGATTGCAAATGAGGATCCTTGCATGTGTAAACCTTTGTGACTAGATTGATTACTAACTATGAGTCACCTCAAACTACAAGACATGTGATTCCTGAAGTTACTGCTACTTTAAGACCTCTAAGAAGACTTTCGTACTCTGCCACATTGTTGGTACAAGGGAAGGTTAGTTGATAGGCAAAGGGTTGAATTTCTTCAGAGGGATACATTATGATGGCTGCAGCACTTCCTCCTCGAGAATTTGAATCTCCATCAAAGTAAAGGATTGCATCATAGTTATCAGGCACAGTGTTGATGCTGTTAATGCTTTCATTAGGGAATTTAGGATTGATTGTCACTTGATCTTGTGTTGGTGTAGTCAATTGATGGACTACTTCTTGACCTTTAGTGAAGGATTGAGTTACATAGCATAGGTCAAATTCAGTGATCATCGCTTTCCATCTAGCTATCCTACTTGATTCATAGATGTTGTTAGTGATAGCTCGAAGCACATTATCTTTGCAAATGATATAGACTTGGTTATGGAAGAGATAATGTTGCGAATTCTTCAAGGAAAAGACCATGGCAAGAAATGATCTCTCTATGTCATTGTATCATTGTTTGTAGGTAATTAAGGTATGGCTTAAATAGTAAAAGGATATTTCGTTTCCATCTTCTCATTTTTGGCAAAGCATGGATGCAATAGCTAAATTGAATGTCACAAAGTAGATGTAAAAATTTTGATCACTTTGTGGGGGATGAACTATTGGTAGTTGAGCCAGCTCCATTTTTATGTTTTCAAATGCTTCCTGGCACTATTGAGTCCATTGGAAATGCACATTCTTTCATAGTAAGTGTTGCATGAGTCTCAACTTATTCATCATTTTTATGATAAAGCATATGATGAATTGTAGTCTACCTTGTAGACCACGTAATTCAGTAAGGTTCCTAGGTGGTTGCATACTAGTTATTGCTTTAACCTTATCAGGGTCTACTCGTATCCCTATTTTGGAGACTACGAAGCCAAGCATTTTTCCTATTGTAACACCAAAGACACACTTCTTTGGTTTGAGTCTAAGGTCATGTTTAAGACAACGTTTAAGCACTAAGTCTAAATCCTTTGTATGTTGTTCGGTTGTTTTAGATTTAACTGCAATGTCATCAACATAATCGTTGAGCAAATCAAGCATGTAATCGCTAAATATGTATGTCATTGCTCGTTGATACGTAGCACCTGCATTCTTAAGGCCGAATGACATCATTATATAGCAGGATGTACCCCAAGGTGTCATGAAGGTTGTTTTGAGTTGATGCTGTCGATTGATTCTTATTTGGTTGTATCCCAAAAATCCAGCCATAAAGGATAACAATGCATGCCCAGCAGGTATGTCAATGAGTTGATTAATGATGGGTAGTAGGAAGTTATCCTTTATAGTGGCAATGTTGAGATCACAGAAGTAAATGCATATGTGTATACTACCATTTTTCTTAGGGTCTACAACAATGTTTGATATCCAGTCAGAATAGTCAACAACCTGAATGAAACAAACTTGGTAAGCTTTGTGATTTCATCACGGACTACTAACGCTACCTCAGGTCTAGCCTTTCATGGTTTTTTTTCACTAGTTTAATTTTTTCATCAAGGATGATGTTATGTTGGATGATTCGAGGGTCCAACCCTGGCATGTTAGTATAATACCATGCAAACGTTTCTATGTTGTCTTTCAAAACCTGAGTGATATCACTAGTGAGTTGTGTGTTTAGTAAGGAACTTAATTTTAATGTTCTATTTTTATCACTGGAAGTGGTAATAGAGATTTTAGTAAGAGGATCCTTAGTGATATTATTGGCCTCTAGATCTAGAGTTCTCATCATGTTTTCAGACCAGTTTGACATTTCTTGAGTGGATGTTATTAAATTTATGTAAGCGGATGGGTCTAGATCCAAGGATTCTAGATTGATTGTCCTTGTTACTTCTCCATGTGGTCCGTTGAGAGACAATGTTGATAAGTTATTCTTGGTTTCCATGGTGTCACTCCTACCAATTTAAACTAGGCACAAAGTGAGCAACATTTTCTTGATGAAGAAGGTTTTAAATGTAGATATAGATTATTCTAACGAAATTATGCAATGTAATGGCAGTTTTAGGCCATACCGGGCCATCTATGGTAGTTTTAGGCCATACTGGGCTAGTAATATCCTTGCTATTTTTTATGTTACTATTAACTACCAAGTTTTTGTGTAAATAATTAATTTGGAAGAAATTTTTTTTTTGGATTGTAAAACTAAGACTGCAACAAAATATAATCATAATGAAAGATAAAATAAAATAAAGAAAAAGGTAATCATAACATGGATGAAAATGAAATAAAATAAAATGGGTGAACAAGGAGGGTTTAAAAGAGGTTTCAAAGTAAATGAATGTCATTTGTGTCTTTGTTTGGAGAGCAACGACATAACCAACTTGAGCAAACTTCCATAGCGTGAGCAGCGTGACCATCATACAGAGCGTGAGTAGCGTGAGAAATGTCATGAGTGGCCACAACAATGAAGGGGAAAGAGAAATCAGGCCAAGGAAAGGGGAAGACATAGGATAACTTGTCTTTCATATAGGAGAGTGAAGAACTGCTCCAATGTCTTCCTCAACCTAGGATTTCATCATGGGTAGGGACCCTGCATAGGTATGTTTTCTTTCATTCTTGTTTTTGACGCTATTCTATCATGGTGTGAGTGCAGCATGAACCATTAGGGCCACCATTTTTTCTGTGGTTTTGGTGTGAAAATTTTGCTAGATTTTGGATTTTATATCACGGATTTATTTTTGTTGTAAATTTTAGGCATCAAGAACGTTACTAGGGTTTTGGAGCTTGTCATGTTTTTGTGGTTGCTATTTTACATGATGGTGTGAGTGTGGGTAGTGTGAGTAATGGAAAAAGTGTGCTCAAGCAAGCAAAATTTCTTATTTTTATATTATTTATTCATTGAAGAGGATCAGTCAGCGTGAGCAACCTAGGGCATGCCCAGCGTGAGTGGTGAGTTGGGTGGAGAGGTTGNTAGGGCATGCCCAGCGTGAGTGGTGAGTTGGGTGGAGAGGTTGAGAGGGCGTTATTTTTGGCATTGAGTGGGGCATGAATGTGTATTACGAGGCATGTGTAGGGGTTTAAGGGAATTTGGACAACATGGTGGAGGGTTTTATATGATGTTCCAGGGCATGTGAGGAGTGGTAAGTTTGGTGTTGAGCTTAGGGAGATGCAGGGCATGGCGTGAGCTGCTGTGGAGATAAAGTGTAGGAAAATGCAGGACACCCAGTGTGACCTACAACATGAGTGTCTAGAATTTGGTGTTTGAATGCACGTTAGGCTCAAGTTTTGGTGATGCAAGGAAAGCTCATTGTGAGTTACTAGTAGGTACGGGGTGTAGTGTGAACGTGGGTGCCCAGAAATTGCACCTTGAGGGGGAAAATTCTTGAGGAAATAGGGAATTGCAGCGTCAACTACAACATGAGTTTCCTAATAGAACTAGTGCATGAACTATAGTGTTTCCCTGGGAACTACAACATATGTCCCTAGGAATTGCAATGTGAGTTGCAACGTGATTTGCAGCATGAGTGAACAAGGAAGATGTGAATTGTTTGCTGGATGTGACTGGTTATATGTATATATCATTTGTTGTTTCCTTGGGATAATTAGTTTGCATTTTATTTCCATTAACGTGCATGTTCTGTACTTGTACTTGTTGATTGGTTTACTCTGAAATTGATTTTTTATGTACCCCAGCAAGCGTTAAATACATCAAATAAATGTTGATGTCCTTGTCTCATGGGATAGTCTTGTGTGTGTTGAATATTTTTTACTTGTTGGGCTTATTTATTCACATCATTTTATTTTATTTCTTTATATGTTTTAATTTACTTACCTAAGGTTCTGGCTCTATGAAGGGGACGTAAGCCTTTTCTCCTTGTGGTTGAACTTGTTGGTGTACTATCTTGGTTTGGCCCTTTGGAACCAAAAATGCCTCATTATGACATGCAGATAGGTCCTCATGTAATATGATTTCATCCAAATGTTGGTGCATTTTTATCATTCATTTTTCAGAATTTCAGCATTGTCATATGGTCTCATTTGAGTGAATAGCTGATTCATGATATTGTTGAGACCATGTTGCATGGCTTAACATGAGGCATGCTAGCCATCATTGCTGAAATAGATGAGGGACCATATATAGTTGAGGGAGGTGCTCCCAAAGGTTTTAGATCTACACATCCTTTAACTTGTGTGTCGGGATTTCCATCTTATAGCCATTACAACAGTAGTAGCCCACTTTTTTTAGCATGCTGTGTGCATATCCTATAGCAAATCCACCTGGAACAGTGTACAGAGTGGACAGGTATGCTCTTTTATACATGTCTTACCTTCGGTTCCTTTAACGTTATATCATTGTTTACGTATGAATACCTTTTTCCTTCATAGGTCCTATTTTGATGAGCATGGATTACATGAGGATGATAGTGGGCTTGCCTTAGAGTGCACAGCCTTGGAGGCGTTCATCATGGGCCACACTCTTCGTGTTGCGGTTCTAGATTAGACCAAGGGTTCTATTGTCAATTATCTTAGGCAATTCTCTAGGGCCTTTGAATGTTGTCAAGTTCGCAGCTGGCTGCATGAGGATTGGTCTCCTGATGGGCCTGTTTTTCCTCAAATGGTTGATCCTGTGCCAAGTGTGCCTACTCCATTTACTAATGGTAAATGATTATGTTCCAGGATTTTTTTTCATCCTCATTACATCATTGCTTATCATACTCTTAATTTTTTGCTCAATGTCTCTTTTGTCTTTTCTACAATGGCTATTTTCCCTAATGAGGCTACCATCATATCCGGGTGCACTGAGGCTAGTCTCTTTATGAAGTTTGGAGAGATAGAGGAGTCACAATGGTGGCTGCACAAGAAGGCACCTGAACAAATCATCATCCATCTTACCAATGTGGGCTTGATGGACCTATTTACTGCGTTGACTCCTAACTTTCCCATGACCGAAATGGTTTCCATCATTGAATCTTTTAATGATGATGTCTCCTATTTTACTGCATGAGTTCTAGGAGTTAAGGTGTCTTTCCACTTAACTTCCAAATTATTTTTTGATCTTTTCGATGTACCAGTGGATGGTGCTAAGGTGGCGGTAGATAGAGCAACTAAAGAAGGCCGTGTGATCAAAGAACTTGAAGACTGGCTAGGTGTACCATGGGGTCCTAAGGATTTTGCCATGCAAGCTGATACTCACTCAATGGAGGTAAATTTTCTATACCTGCTCTTTAGAGCACGAGCATTCCCTAAGTCTCTTTCTCAAGCTAGAAGTCTTGGGGTTGAGTTTGCACATGTTATGTGCTCAGTCTTGGATACTGGTATGGCTATAATTGGGTACAGTTCCTAGGATTAGGTCTCCATGAAGAGATCATCAGGCTACATTCCAATGTTGATGCTAAATCCCACTTTACCTTTTCCTTTTTTGTGGGCTATCTCTATAGGTTTGCTGAGGTTTTAGTGGTCTATGGAGATAACCATTATGTGTTAAAGGATCATTCATAGTTGTCTTGTCCCTGGATTCCTCATCTATTTAGCACCACCAGATCCCAAGATTCACCCGAAGGCATTAAAAAATAAGTCTCCATCATAGTAGGGGGTGCAACTAGTCGTTCCCATCACTCGCATGATAGCTTGGGATTGGAACCACCTAAACTGCACACAACTATTAGGAGAGTTGAGTGCTTGATTCAAGAGACCGTTGGGAAGTCCAAGGCTAACGTGAGAAGGGATGAGCATTCAAGGGAACCTGCTACGGAGGTGAGACCATCGAGAGCAAAGAGGATCTGATTCATCTTGCAAGGAGTGGGTAAGTATTTTTTCTTTAGTGTTTTCATCGCTTTTTGAATTTATTTTCTTACTTAAGTATGCATACCTATTATGTCATGCTAACTTTAGATTTATTGGCACTAACAGAGGGTACCCCCAAGAGGGAAAGGGAAAAATTTTCTCCAATGGATGAGCCTGAAACAATTATCACTGAGCTAGATGAAGAGGAGGAAACGAGAGAAGAAGTAATTGAGGATATTCCCATTTTATGGGAAGAGGATGAAATAGATGCCATGGGAGTGACACTTGTTGAGGCTTTAGATGCCCTTAAGCATTCAAGTGAGGATAAAGGTGTTTTTGACAATTTATTTGGTGGGTCTCTACACCTTGATGATATGCCTGAGTTGACCAGCAAAGGGCTCCTTGGTAAGTTTTGTTAGTTTGATCCACATTTCGTACTTCTTAGCTTTGTACCTTTTTTTGATTATCATGACTCTTCCTACACCAGACGTGGATGCTAAAGCACCTGAAGCACATACATCTTAGACAAATGTGTCAAAGTTACAAGCCCCAGTTGAGGTGCCTTCCCATGTAGATCCAACATCCCTTGGTCAATTGAGGCTATGGCCTGAAATGCCCAATAAAGTGCACTTTGTTATGGCCATCATCAATGATGTTGATGCTCATCGGCAATAGGCTCATGATAAATTAGGTGTGTTCTTTATACCATGTGCCTAAGCTCATTATGCTTTTGCATCTATTGGTTATTTCTATTAGTTCATATGTGCGATGTTTGTACTTGTAGGTGCAAAGCTTCAATGGAGTCATTCCAAGGCCATCCATAGTGATGCTCTCCCTGAACTTCCTAAAGATATTGTGCATATCCTGAGAGGGATTTATGATGTAGTTTCAGGTTGTGTTGTTCTGAATGCCAAGTCTCTATGGACCTGTAGGAGCTCAATTGAACACTTATGGCATGAAGTTCAATCATTGAAAGAAAATATGGCAAAGGTAACAGAGAAGAGGAATGACTTGCAAGCTCTTTATGATTTTTCATATGCTAGATTGGATGATGATAATACCTGGTGCACATCAGAGATCACCTATGCACATTATTAGATAGTCTTGAATAGCAAGGTGCAAGCGACTTGAGATTTGGCTGAATAGATGGCCCAAATGGATTTATTAAAAAGGAAGTGCCATGACTAGAAGTCTTTTGCATGCAAAGTACGTAAATGGGGTCAAGATCAAAAAGATCATAAGAACCAATACAAAAAATGGTTGAAGGAGGAATTAGTTGAACATTGCCAGATGGAGATGTTCATCGAGGGGTTAGGCTTGTGCTCTTCTTATGACAAGTTCGTTGAGTGTACAAAACTGGAGGGGTATTCTGAGAGATCCATTACCACTGCCTTTTGGGAAGCTTTAACAAGCATGTTCTCTCTTGAGCGCCCTTCTTGGAATTCAGTGGACAAGGGTAAAACCTTAGCCAATGTTGACCTTGGTCTTGAGGAAGACTGGGTGTGTGTTCCTAAACAAGAGATTCTACAACACCTGGAAGCTAATCGTAGGCCTTCCTCACCTGTGAGTTTCAATCCTGTATTGTTTTATTGTCTTTATTCATCATTTTTTTAGTGTTTTCCATTTTTAATTTGTTTTTTTGTGTTTACTGATTTTGTTGTTTTTCTATAGGGACATGGTGGTGGCGAGGTTTGCCCCAGTGAGATGGGAGTTGCTGACATAGAGTTGGGGATCATCCCTAATACTGATCCATAATTTGGCTTGTTAGTCTTGTCAGTCCCCTTTTTTTTAGTTTTTTTTGCTGGTTTTGTTGTTTTTGGAATGTGTGAGAATAGATGTAACATGATCATTGTGTAATACATCGTCATCCTATTGCCATGTTAACACTCCGTATTATATATATTTATACATTTTTTTTCAATTTTATTTGTGAATGTAAATGTAAACTGGAATCGTGACTGGTAAACATAAGATAAATAGAAATTGTAATTTGAAAAATGTAAATGATAATGATGTAGTGAGGTTTTGGTACACTGGTAATGTATTGTGCTCTAGTTTAAGGCCATCTTGGGCCACGCGTATTAGTTTAAAGTCATGATGGGCTATTACATCTCAGTCAAAGAAAGGGAGGAGACAATAGTTGTTTTGGTAAATTTAAAAGAATTGGCCATTTTTGACCGTGGCTAGTTTAACGTCATTGCGGACATTTGGTAGTTTAACATCATTCTGGATGCATGGTAGTTTAACGTCATTTCTAGACACATGATGGTTTGTCTTAGTTTTTGATCTATTTCTTTAATTTTTGTAATTTGCTATGAAGGGTGGGATGTGTAGGTATGATCTTGTACTCGTCGTCCCCCTCGTTGGATAGGTCAAAGGGTAGTTCTGACCAAGAGACATTTGCGAGAATGGCTTCTATGTCTCCATCTTTTGATGCTTCCTCTATTTTAGGATGGTTTCGGGTTGGAGATTGACCAATGTCTTGGGTTTCACTGGTTGTGTCTTGCTTAGGTTCAGAGAGTTCAACCTCTAACCCTTGGTTTGTTCCTATGTGTAAGGAAGTAAGTGATGTTGCCACATCCCTGTGTTTGATGATTTCACCGCCTTCATAAGGTAGGTGAATTTCTTGATGGATCGGTGAGGATACAGCTTTTAGTTGAGCTAACCAAGGCCATCACAAAATCAGATTGAATCCTGACATCTCATCCATAGCTATGAATTTGGCCGATGTGGGGAACTGGTCGCTTGCTATGATATCCAAGGTAACCATGCCTTTTACCATGACATGGGAACCACTAAAATATTTCAAGAATGATGTTGTTCTTGGCCATATTTGTTCAGCAAGGCCAAGTTTTTCAATGATAGGGAAAGGTATTACATTTTTTGATGCTCCATCATTGACATGCACCCTATGTATCTTAAATTGGTTAACTTGTATCATTATAAACATAGGGGTAGTAATGACCACTCCTATTTTTTCATCTCATTTAATGTCATTGGCATGAAATCCTAGAGATGTGGACTTCAATTCTTGATGTGGAGACAATATGACATAAATAGATGGTTCATTTCCAGGAAGGTCTTCACTAAAAGGGATTGAAGTCAACATATGTACTAGAGCTTCCCAATGTACCAGGGAGGTCATTACCAGGTCATATAGGCTTAAAGAGGTGTTCTTTTGTTTTAAGGCCTATGTAACCTGGGTCAGGGCACTCACCAAGTCTTTACTATTTGGGATGTTTTTATCTATTGAGACTTGATCCATTTGACCCAACATTTGTATCTCCCATAGAAGAGGTTTTGCATTATTAACTATAGTTATTAGGTTTGGGACACTAGAAACTCCCAAGTTCTTATCTTCATGACTCGTGATGGCCTGATCAGTAATTGGAACCATAGGGATAGCATTCAGTGGTGTGTGTTTCGGTGATCCCAACTCATAACCATGACGTTCTTTTACCAGACATTCCTTGGTTAGTCTATTGGCGAGGTGTTCTCACGAGGGTCATAGGGAAACTGTTGGGGGTTGCACATCAGGGTGTTTTGAAACCCGGATTACAAATGGAATGGGTCGAGTTTGCGATGGCATGTTTGCTGTTGCAACCATAGGGTGTACTCAAATGACGAATAGTTTTCACGGTGTAGGAGATGTATGTATGACAAACAGAGCTTGTAGAGGTGTTAGTGTAGACGTAGTTTCAGCAGGCACATGAATCACAAAAGGCTTTTGTGGGAGGTCTTGTTCATTGCCAACATGGATGGTGTTAATCACATAGGGTGATTCTTTGGTGTTAAGAGGATCTTTGTAGGCCCACATAGATTGATTTTGAGGGCTTATTGGGTTGGCTTCGTTAAAGACTATCTCACCTCTATCAATCATACATTGTATGTCTTGTTTTAGGGTGAAGTAGTAGTTGGTTCCATGCCCACATCATTGGTGATACTCACAGAATCTATCTAACCTAAAACCTCTTGGAATAGGTGGTTCATTGGCCATTGCCAACATTGGATTTTTAACCAACTCACAGTATCGATCATTTTTTTGGGATGCTACAGGAGACATTTTCTTATGTTGAATCAACCTAGCCTTTAGAAGTTCATCCAATAGTTTTGAAGGCTTCATGGGTAAGGGTGTGTACTGGGTAGGGTCTTTTTGTTTAAAGGTATGAGTATGACTTGTGTTAGCAATTTGGGTAGAGGATGATTCAAGTGTAGGTGCAAGAGCAGTTCTTTCATGACTTGTGGGGGTAGCAGGTTGTTTCCTTTTCTGCCTTGCACTATTGGGTTGAAATATCTCTACCACAGTTGCGAATGTTGTTTTAGACTTGTCTTTATCTTTTCTCATATGTTGGCTTTTAAAAGTTCGGTAAGCTAGATCATGACTTGTCTGTGCTATCTCTTCTATGTTTTTGATTTGGAAAAATGCCTGACTCAAAGTATGAGCATTTAGATGATAGAGTTTTTACTTAACAAAATCATTCATGGCACTCTTGAGGATTGTAAGTAAATACATTTACAAGATAGGCTCATGAAGTTCGTTAAGGGCAGCACTCCATCTTTGGATGAATTTTTCTACGGGCTCTAATGGCGCTTGTTTTAATTGGATTAGACTGTCTAGTGTGGCTTTAGGCTTTAGGTTATACTTAAAATGGATAAGGGATTGATGTAACAAGTCCTCGAGAGAGGATATGGAGTTACGCAATAGAGATTCGTACCAGTCTAAGGCTTTTCTAGTTAAGGACATAGCAAACACACACAGGATTACATGAGGCCAAGCCTGAAGTAATAGACACTCTAATCAGAATGTCACTAGGTGAGCATTTGGATCTCCCTCTCCATTATACTTAGTCAGTTGCAGCAATGAAATTCCTTTTGGTAAAGTCAATGGTGGCACTGAAGAGCTAATCAAATCATCTTGATAGAAGTCCAACACCTTGACTTCTTCAGTGTTTGTGATTTTAAGGCCCTTTACTTCATCAGTTAAGGCTTTCACCATTTTTCTAGCATCTACCCATTCTTGAGCACTAGGTGGACTAGCTGGTTGGTTAGATTGCACATGGTAATAGTTAGATTGTTGTGTGATTTTTGGGAAAGATGAATGTTGGGTGATTGATGGTTGTATTTGAGGGACATTCACAGATGGGATTGTAATGGGTGGTATGCTATAGTGAATAGGTTGATGTTGTTGAATGACAAGTGTGGGCCACTTCTCGGTTCCAAGTTGTGAGGAAACACCCTGAACCAGTTGAGTTGAAGTAGTGAAGGGTGTTCCTTGGATTTGCACTCGTGGTATGTAATCGGTGAATGTAGAAGTTGGTATCATGGATGGCATTCCAATTATTTGGGGTCAGAAGGTCGATCCTAAATTAGCTTGAGAGGGGAGTTGTTGGGCTTGTACTTGTGAGAGATAGGGTAACATGGTGATCGAAGGAATAACAGAGATGGACCTATCGAATTGGGTGTTGGTCATAGGGAAAGCAAGAATGGAGGTGGATGCTTCTTGTTGAGAAATAGGTGCTTGAGTGCTTGTAAATGCATGAAGAGGCATAGTGTCTCCCGTGAAAGGGTGGAATAATGGGTTCACATAAGTATGAGGACTGAGAGTGTGGTACGAATCCCCATGTTCAGATTGAGCCGTGAAATCATCTTCCTCATCTCCGTTTTGGGGATCTATGGTGGGTTGTAGCAAGGTTTGATTCCTTGCCATAAGGGGATAGGATATGAGTTCATGATGAGATTTAGAGAGGGGAATCACATCATATGGTGAAGAAGTAAAGTTATGGCCTCCCTTATAGATGAGTTCATAATGTCATTTTGATTCCATTTCCATGCGATCAATGGGTAGGTTAGCATGGATCTTTACGTAGATGAAGTTGTATTGTTCTAGGGTGATAATTGTATAAGTGGAGTTCTTGCCTTGTAACCTAAGTGACCGGTGAGTTGGCCCTTGAGGGTTAATCTCTCCAACAGTGACTATGGGTTCAATTTCAATCACAGGATTCGAGACTTCATCACTAAAGGTAGAAATGGGAAATGCTACTGCATTGATCTGAGAAGAGTCCATTGGCAGTGTGTAAGTAGTGTGTGTATGCTGGAGGTCTAAGAGTAGCATGCATATAGTGGCTTGTGTGTATCATGTGCAAGCGTAGCGTATGTGCAGCATAAGCACAATACAGCACAACGTAAGCACAACACAACGTAGCATCTGTGTGTGCACAACATGTGTACACCAGATGTGTGCAGCAGTGTGTATATGCTGCATTGGGTTTTGCAACAAATGCTATTTTGGATTTTCGCAGCATTGGGCTTTGCAGCGTGTGTATGCTATGTTGTGTTTTCACAGCGTGTGCACACTGTACTTAATATTTTCAGTAGCAGTTGTAGAATTTACTGCATTGGTAGCAGGGTAAGAGTTTTACAAGGATTTAATTCAATCATGAATAGATTGGTATGGTTTAAGGAAGCTAAGCTTCCATTCTACACCTGATTTGCACCATGCATGAAAGGTAATGAAATCAACGTTTTATTGGGATGGAAAAAAAGATTGATCCTCCTTCTAGCGCCAATTTCTGTACCGTTTGAAATCGTCGATGTAAGGCTAGAGGAAAATGAACGCCAAGAGATCTCCAGAGAGATACAGCTGACCCTGCCTTCGTGTGGGGGCAAGCTGGGAAAATGAAGGTAGAGTGCCTTGGATGGTCCGCATGCAAATCAACCAAGGACTTTCCTGAGTGTACGCTATGACCTATGCTAGGGTTATCACCACAAAATGTAAAATGGAGAGTATAATACAATGAAATGTAAATGTGAAATATAGCATGTAAACATAAAGAGAATGTATGCAGAAATATGCAATAAAATGGGATAATGTAAACAATGAACTAGGATAGCACAATAGAAGGAAAAAATGAAACTTTGTTATATTAATTAACAAGATGTGCATCAGTCAAAATGTAGTTGCGTGTTTGGATTGCAAGTCAGACGTTAAGCTTCGATGTGAGGTGTTTGCAGGCACTGGGGATCATGTCCGTCCGGGCTCAGGATTGTTAGTTTTCTTTCTTGAAAATTGCCAACCCCATTTATGTCAATGAATAGGGTATTTATACATTTTTCTAGGCTCGAGAGTAGGATTTTCAAATGAGGTCAATGGCTGTGAGATGAGAGAAAAATGGATCGTGTGACAGGTGTTCGATGTACAGCTGTGTGTGAACTGGATGTACGTACGAAGACTACGTTCTAGAAAAGATACATTGTATGTTACAATATGTATTTATTTACATTACACTCATGCATACAATTTGAAGCGTAAGAGCTTAACAAGCTCATAAATGTTGCAAATTTACAATAAAATTATAGTGTACAATAAGAGATCTTGATTCTGGCTCGCTTGGACCTTCCTGATCCATGAACTAACTACTGCAGGGTGGTGACATGAGTGGTCCTATGGCTATTTGAGATGTTTTTGCTTCATCATGGCTACTAGTGTGAGTTGATCTTGTCCTAGTGTGTCCTTAGTGTGTGTCTAGAGTGCTTTTACTTGGGCTCACACTGCCAACGTGAGCTAGGCATAACCTCAGCGTGACCTTGGCATGAGCAAGCTAGGATGGTACATTTCACACGAAATCTTGATCTTTGAGATCTTTCTTTAAAGTGTAACTACTTCTTGACCCTGGGGATGACTTGTAGGCTGAATCTGAGCCTATTTGTGCCTTGATCTAGGTCATTTTGGCAAGTCACGCTGGACTCATGCTACCAACATGAGTTGGGGATGACTCCAGTGTGACCTTAGCGTGAGTGCTAAAAATGGTGTATTTTTGGACCTAAAATCAGAATTCTGAGGTCTGGGACTTGGAGCGATCATTAGTGGACCTTGAGGGGGTCTTGTACCCTTGAAATTAGGCCATGTTAACACTGTTTTGAGGCTAGTTTAAGTTACTCATGCCAGACTCACGCTGCCCGTGTGACTTGGGTGTGAGCGATGAAAATGAACATTTTTGGAGCTAAAATCTGAAGTTTTAGAGGCTAAAACTCAGGGAAATTATTAATGGACATTGAAGGTGAGTTGTACCCTCAAAAGTAGACCATTTTGATGCTGTTTTGGGGCTATTTTGAGTTACTCATGCTCAACTCATGCTGTAATCGCACTACCATCTTGACCTCAACGTGAATTCATGCCTTAACCAAATTTTTGTTCTCCAAAAGCCCAAATAGCTCCAAGTTGTTCTCGTTTTGAAGTGTTAGGCTGAAATTTGGGGTGTTTCAGGGATGATAACTATGATAAGCATGTTCATGAACCTCATATTTCTCATTAAGTCTAATAATCCCCAACTTGGACGAGATAGTTTAACAACATTGATGGAATAGATCAGTCAAGAGGCAACATGATGTTACCTTCCATGTTCCTCCATTGTAGCTACTTGTCCTAGTGTAAGATGAGGGTGAAATCCATAGTTTAGAAATCTAGATAAGTATCGACCACTTTGAATTGTTGGGGCACTAGTGTCATGTGGCCTTCTAACCTTTACTTGGATTCACTTAGGTATTGTAGTAAAGAGTCTTCCTACTGAGAAGAAGCCATATCAGTGTTTGGGTAAAACTAGTGTGCATTGGTTATCATTATTTAACTTAATGGTTTTAACATTAAATTCAATTACATCATTTTTAGATTGTTTTACTATCTTTCTATGTAGCACACTTAGCTTACTAAGGTCCTTGGCAATGACACCAATGATGAGCAACAAGTAGTTCCTACACTCAACCATATGAATCACAAGTGTTTCATTAGTAATCTGGTTGAATTCCATGTACTTTATCTCTATAAATGAACAATAGCCAAGGTAGTGACCTAAGGACGTGATCATTGTCTTGTTGGCTTCACTTGTATAAGTGCAAGTGTATGGTTAAGTTTAAGCCAAGGGACATGATTTGTATCAATTTTATATTTTATCAAATTTAATCTAAGCATGAAATAAGGTAATTAATTATGAGCAACTATCTAATGCCTTAATCTACTTCCTGATATAATTATCTAGGCCTACCTTCCTTACACATCTTCAACTCATTAAGAATGCTATTGGGTTACCAAGTGTTAGGCTACTGGGTGAACCAAGTGATAACACCACAGGGGTTACCAAGCATTAACAGTATGTTTGAGGTAGTTGTACTTATGTGTATTAATTAACCAAAGACATGAATGTAAAGTGCATGATTAATGAAATGTAAAAAGTTAAACATTAATCTATTCTTAAGTGCTACAAGAAGTTCCAAGAATCTCATTTGTATTACAAGCCCATCAAAGTGTTCAAGTACATTAATGCTTGAATAAGGATCCATATAGTCCTTGAAGTCCTATTGTAGAAACATAGAAAATATTCTAACTTTCTTAGAATTAAACTGCAAGAACTTAGATATTCTAGTGAAGTAATGGTACCATAAATTCAGTGGGTATGCACATTTATATAAGCAAAGATAGACATTGTGTCGATGCCTATGCATCAACACATTTCAAAAAGAAATTTTCTTTGGTTATCATATTAAAATAACTTGAAAATTTTTAAAAATATTATTTGTATTTGAGTTTGATGTCGAAATGCAAAATTTTTTTTATTAATGTTTAGGTTCATATGTTTTACCTAGAAAACTAACATATGAATGTGAGGTAGCACTAATATAATTTTATTATTTTTTTAAGAATAAAATAATTACTTTAGTGTGTGTAAATCTATGTTTGTCTTTAAACATGTAAAAGACCCTACTTAATATAGATTAACTATAATAAGCTATCTTTCTACTTGAATGTCACTCTTTAAGTAATATTAAAGATCTTTTTATAAGAGGATGAAATCCTTACTATACAAAAGTGTTGAATCCCAACACCTTTGATGTTGAGCTAACCCTTTGATAAATTGCCAAATGATCAAATATGTATTCTACTAACTTTAATTGAGTTTTGCTAAGGTGTTGGATTGGTTGCACATGATAAAAACAAAAATGAAATCAATTTCATAACTAATGTTAAAAATTGTCATCATATTTTTAAGTTGCTATGACATTACTCTAATGTTGCAATGTAAGTAGCATAAAAAGGTAGCTTGTATTCATGTTTTCATACCAAGTAGATGGAACAAATAAAAAATATTATTCTACAAATAATATATAGTTTTCAAATAAAATTTTTTGAAAAATAATCTTTGGGAAACCAATTAATAAACGAACTCTTCTTATTCATTTAGCCTTAAAGAGATCTTGAAGCCCAAAGATAGTTTTTTGACAATGGTTATTATCAAACACATGGCTAGTAATAAATCAAAATTTATCATACTTAAACACTTTAGCAAAGGCAAGGTGGGCTTTGGTGACAAAGAGAAAGCCATGGTAAGAGGTATTGGCTCAATTAAAATTCATAATGATTTTTCTAAATTTCATAACATTTATTTTATTAATGTCTTGCATTATGATTTGTTAATCTTAGGAAAATTTTCAAGAGAAATTTATAATATTTGTTTCATGAATAAGAAATGCATATTTGAAAATAAAGTAAATAATTTTAAAGCTTATGTTACTTGATTTATATTCTATAAATAAGTAGTCGCAATGCCCAACTCTTATTTATGAGATAAGTAGTAGTAGGTTATGGCATAAAATACTAGAACACTTAAGTTCAAAAAATATTCGAGTTTTCATCAAGGCTTAATCCATAAGAAGCATTCCTTAAGTAAGTTAGCTAGACGAGGTATGTTTAGCATGCCAAGATGGTTAGCAAAGTAAAGTTACTTTTAAATGAGTAAATTCTTACTATAATAGTAATCTTGAAATATTACATATGGTTGTATGTGGACCTTTTGAAGTATCTAGTTTTAATGGTAAAAAATATTTATTTCTTATTGTTGATGATTATACTAGAATATCATGGCTAACATCTACTAAGAAAAAATATAATTTATTTCAATGTTTTAAGATATTTAAAAGTATGATTGAAACTAAAAAAACAATTAAAATCAAAGCTATTAGGACTCACAATGCAGGTGAGTTGACCTTAAATGAATTTTGTGAGCTATGTAGAGATTTAGATATCAATAGGTAGTTCTCATGCACTAGAAAACTTGGGAAAAATGGTGTTATCAAGCAAAAAAATAGAACTATATATGAGATGATCCAATCAATGATAAATGAGAAGAATTTAGTAATGTATCTATGGAATATGGAAGCCAGAATAATTATGTATTTTATCAAGAGATGTTTGGTAAGAGTTGATAATGGTAAAACTTCTTATTAAATATGGTATGATAAAATAGCTAATGTTCAATATTTCAGAAATTATAGCAGCAAGTTCTATATCATCAATTAACATAATGTTCATAAGCTTGATAGTCATTGTGAGGATGATTTATTTATTGGATACTCTAGTAATTTGAAAGCTTATTGTTGCTTAAATTTAAAAATGTTAAAGATTATTGAAACACCTCATGTTAAGATTAATGAATTATTTGAAGAGACTAATAATTTGGCTAAGAAATGTTATGAATGTAGATGAAGAGAAAATAATGATAATATTTTGACATTTGAACAAGCTGATAAGATTAAAGAAGAGCATACAACCTTTGCTAATGATGTAGAAATAGATCAAGAGGATACACCTAATGATGGCCTAAGGAGAAAGGTTTATATCCATGATGAATATTATTAGGACATCAATTAGCCAAGGACAAGAAGGAATAGAGTTGAAAGAATGGATCATGACTTATTAGTATGTTTTTTTTTCTTTTTCCTTTCTTCTAACCATTAGGAAAGATCTTGGAAGTGAAGACTAGAGGAATGACATGGATGAAGAAATGAAATAGATTATAAAGAATGACACTTGAATAAAGAATAAAACTTTGTTGCAACCAAAAGAATTTTACAATATCTGAAAGGCATAGTTAGGTATGGGCTATGGTATCCAAAAAGCGAAAATTTTGAATTACAAAGATTTATAGATATAGAGTGGATAGGAAATAAAGATGATAAAAAATTCAATACTGGAACTTGTTATTTTCTTAGTAATAGACTAGTATCATGGTTGAGAAAAAAGTAGAACTTTGTAGCCCTATTGTCAGCTAAAGCTAAACATGTTACAACCTCATACTATTGCACACAAATTCTTTGGTTGAGGGAAGTACTATAGATTTTTAATATAGCATTCTCTCATCTAATAATTATTCATTCTGATAATAATATAACTATTTCTACTTCTAAGAATCTAGTTTTTCATGGTAAGACTAAACATGTAAAAATCATATATCATTTTCTCCAAGATCAAGTAGAGTTACAAATAGTAAAATTATCTCATATTTCATCCAAATAATGAAGGGTAGACATTTTCACAAAGGATTTGCATATAGAAAAATTTTTATATTTAAGAACATTGTTGGATGTAATAACTTTACTGAAATAGGCTTGATTATCTTCCATTCTATGTTGTTACTTTAGGAATTTTATATGATCTAATGAGTTTTATTTTAATAGGAGTATGTATCTTTTACTTTAATTTAAACTAAGATCCTATGTTTATCATTGTGTTTTCCTCTTGCTTGTTAGTTCACTGTAGCTATATATTTTGTCCATGTTTTGAGCTTACTTTTCTTGATGTTTGGGGAAGCTATTTGTCAACTTTTTTAACAAAAAAGGAAAGTATAAACTATTGTTTTGTGATGGTTTTATTAGAAAATTGTTTCCTATTTTGTATGATGTGATTATATGTGCATTGTTGTGTCTAAAAACGTGAAGATGATTTCTTTACATTCCTAATTTTTTTCTATAAGCTTGCGTTGATGTTAAAACTTCCCATGCTCTCATGGGGCTATGATTATGAATGTCTCTATTTCTCTCTCTCAATAACCACTATAAAAATCATGCAAGGGATGGTACCAGTAAACGTTACTATTAAAGATTGTTAAATCAGGACATAGTGGGCACTTAAATTGGAGATCATGGGTAGTAATGGCCAGGTGGTGGCTATTCATGGTGGCGATTGTGGTCACTAGTGGTGCATATTACAAGTAGAACGTGGATGTTACCATGCAAATGTGGGCATTCCTGGCTGTCAAGTGGTGGATGAGTTATGTAGGAGTTACATGTAGCAATAGAAATGATGGCTATTTAGGGCAATGGTTACTGTAGAATGTGTAGCATTTCAGTAGTTACTATGGAACTATGCAAATGTAAGTAATGGTGGTAGAACATGAAATGTAACTGATGCAAAGGTGGCTATGATAATTACTAGGTGGTGGTCATTCATGGCAGTGATTGTAGTCATTAGTGGTATGACTGTTGCAGCAAAACATGGGTGCCATTATTGGTTGATCATAGTAGTTATAAAAAGGAGGTCTTCTCTCTTCATTAGATAAGGAGGGAAAGAGGCAAATCAAAGGAGGCAATGGTCTCTTTCTATTCTTCTTTAGGAAAAAAAACTAGAAATGCTAGTTTCTCTTTCTTAGAAGGAGGATCTAGGGCTTCCTCTCCAGAGGTAGTTTTTTTCTCCTTTCTTTTCTTTTTTTTCTACAGGCTTCTAGCTGATCTTTGAGGGGGGTCTCCAAAAAGGCTCAAACATCAAATCCTAGAGGATGGTTATTTCTGTCAGTCTTGAGGGGCAGCTTCCTCTCCAAAGGTAGTAGTTTCCTCCTTTCCTTTTTTTTCTTTACAAGCTTCTAGCTAATCTTCAAGGAGGGTACAAAGCAAAAGCCAATGGCTCAAAATCAAATCTTTGTAGGTCTTCTTAGCAATGGAAAGAGGGTTTTCTCTCTCTTATTTTTATCTACAACAATGTAGGCATCACAGCCCACATGTAGGAAATGAGACGTGTAGTTTTCTTTGGGTTGACAGCTTGTCTCGTTGGTGCAGACATGGGTGGATGATCTTCCTCTCTCGATGGTGCACAAAAGGTGGTAGAAAATGGTAAGCTTTGAGGATCGTAGTTGCTACCCCATGGACATAGTAGCATCCAACCTCTCTTTTTCTCTTTTCTCCTCCTCCTCACTCCTTGTTCCTCTCTATAGCAATAGCATTCCAAGAAATGCATGTGGCTGGCGGAACGACAAGACCAGGGAAAATTCATTTCTTTAGTTACTCATTGTATTTGAGATATTTATTTAATTTAAATTTGAAGCTTTTTTACTTTATTATTTGTAAAAGGCCACATAACGCTCTTTAGTTAAGACTATTCCTAGGTTTTTGGACCCATATGGAAGGCATCCTAGGCAATAGTCTCCTAAAACGAGTTTTCTTTCTTCATGTTAGTTTGTCCAAATTTTATGCATCAAAATAATTTTTGGTGCTAGAAAGAGGGCCATTTCTTTGACCTTTATTATCTCATTTTCTGAAATATTTATTTTTTATCCCTTTCCAGTCCCTATTCTATTTTCCAAAAATTTCATTTTTCTTATTTCAAGCTTGTTTTATTTAAAATTTGTATTTTTATCCATTACATTGAAGAATTTTTTTTAAATAAAAATTGAGTCATTTATTTCCTATTCTCAAATTTCATTTCATAAAAAGTTTTATGTCTTATCACCGATTTTTCTTTAATCTATTTTTTAGAAAACCCTCATTTCTTAGTCCCATTTTCGAATTTGTGTTTGGGTGGTCCTTACCTTAGTCTTAGGATAGGTAAGCTGATTTTATTTAATTATACATTTTTAAATTTATTTTTTCTAAAATTTTGCATTTGACTTTTTGCCTTTTAATTTTATAAGTATTGCAATTTTATACATTTATTTTTCTTTTTAATATATATATATATATTTTTTAAAAAAATAGCATAGTTTAGTGTTTTTTTACCAAGAAAATATTATTTCAATATTTCTTTTCATTTTACGCAATTTTTATAGTTTCATTCTAACAATTATATTTTATAGTTCTGTTTTATGAGTGAACTCTCCTATGCTTCTAACCAACCAATCACTCATCTCTTCACATTAAGGAAATGACAAGCCTCAATGATGAGTGGCGAGATACCCCTACACTCAACCATACGAATACAAGCGTAGCACATGGGATCTGGTCAAACTCCGCAGACTAAGCGCTTACATGCCCATGGAACACTTAGGGTTAATCATTCGTTGTCTTCCCAGACTTACTTGTAGTTGTCAAGGTGTATGGTTAAGTAAGTCTGAGGTATATGATTTTTATAGTTTTTATGCTTTTGTGTCTCCTATGCTAACAAGGTGAAGGGTTGAGAAACTAATTACTAACTCTAACTAATGAACTAAGTCTAAATTAACCTAGCATCAGCATCCGTTCCCACTTACTGTACACACATTGAACTGATGCAACTGTGGTTACCAAAGGCTAATTATTGTTGGGATCACCACGCGTAATGCACGTGCTTGAAGTGGTCATATTGAGGCACTTAACAAGGAGAGAAGGGTAGAGAAAGAAAGCAGTAAATAAAAGATAATATATAACAGTAAAGAAATTCCTAATTAGCTTATTCCATGCACTACAAGGTTTATCCAAGAAGCTCATCTTTATTTCCATACACAAACTTGTATTCAGGTAAAATGTTTCCTCGAATAAAGATCCGTTCACTTTAGGACTCCTTCTATGGGCACATGGAAAATATTCTATCTCTGGAGTGATCAATCTGCCAGATTTTCCCTATTGTTTAGCCTAGGATGAAGAAAAAAGAGAGAGCAACATCTTATTTATAGATATGACAACGCATCGCGATATCACATATGCAATATCACAGGGGAAGACGGTTGCGATATCACGTACGCGATATCACGAGGGATGCGATATTGCAATGGCTGTGATATCTTGTACGCATCCCATAATACCCCCATGACTAAATGAAAACTCATCCTTGAGTTCCGTACAATAATATTAGGAAGGTATGGGAGTATTGACTCAAATGAAACTAATGGGATGACATGTGAACGGATCATCATTACAAGATACAACAAAACTGGTATTCATGATAACAAGGGTGACCACCTTATTACATTGACATCAAGCCTCATTTGGAAGCTGAGAAAGAGAGAAGATAAAAGAAGTTTTGCTACTGCCAATGCAAGGATTGTGCCTTTCATTGTTCATACATAAGCGCGCTATCGATCTTGCTCCTTCCATAATTGTTTCAGCATCGCTCCATTCCAAGTGTTCTCTCTAGATCTAATCTATTGTTGTATGATTACCATCTGCACACACAACACAGTCTTATATTAGCAAGGGTCAATGAATTTCAATATAATTGATACCTTGCTTTGGTCTAAGTCCATTGGCTAAGTTGTGGTATGGCTGATTGCAGGTCTGGAGATATAATATTGATGACTACCGAAGGTGTAGGGGTTAGGAAAAAATGAAAAAATTGGGCCCTGTACCCCCATGACTAATCGTGAACCTCTATTGGTGATAGAATGAAGAAAGAAAAGGAGGAAGAAAGAGGAAAAAAAAGAGACAACTATAATGTCGATAAAGTGGATGTCAAGATGGAAATGAAAAAAATAAAATGGATTACAAAAATGTTAAGGGAAATAATTTAACTCGTGCACCAAATAGGAATGTCAATGGGTCCTCCCCAAAGCAGTCTCATGCCCTTAATGCCTTGACAAACCCACATTTAAAGAGTTCATAGGCTTTGGGAATGTCCTTTAGAATAAGAGTTAAAGTCTTAACCGTAAGAATTTACTAAAAAGAAAATGATGTATCTACCAAAATATATACTAATAATACAACTGGCAATGAGGTGAACAGTGGAGAGAAGGATGGAGAGAAGAGAATGGAATGGAATCCCAAGAACAAGGTGGTGTACAGCCCCTTGTGGATTTTATGATTAATGTGACTTGGAAAATCTCATTCCAACTCTGGCCTCAAACCAACCACATCTAGTGACTTCACATCAATGCATTTGGCCGAACCATCCACTTAAATAACAAGAATGCATCTCCAAAGAGCCACCACCATTCCAACGAAACAAATAAGGAGAGAATGGGAAGCAACAAGGTCCTTAGTTAGAGGGAACATTTTTAGTTCGATAACCAGTGCTTGTAGGCCAAGAGATTATTTTGTCTAAGGGGTGTGCTTTGAATTCTCACTTTTTCTTTTCTTTTCTTTTTTTTTCTTTGTTGTTGTTTTTATGTTTTTATGCATGAGAACCACACCATGCAAAGACTTCTTATTTTTATTGACTTAGCTTCCAATAATTGGCTAACATCAGAATGGTAAGAAACACAAGAAGAAAACATCTAAGCACCCAAGAGAATGGCCAACACAAACGCATCAATTTCCCTTGAAGTCACATCCTTTTCAAACCTTGAGTCCTTCCTTAGTTTGAGAAATACGGAGTCACTGATTCATTAAAATTCTTATTAGAAAGGGAGTATACATTTCCAAGCCAAGAGAGACCATATACTTTGTGGTTGGATGGATGAAGTGGACTCATTGCCTACCATATCAGAAGAAACATGCCTTAGTATCAACATCATGACTTGAAGGTAAAATCCAAACATTAGCAATCAATAAGAAAATAGTTCATACCATCATTCCAAACACTTATTGGGTGACAAAATTACATGGTGGGTAACACACACACTAACACAGACAAAAAGTGGAAAAATTATAACGATGTCGCAAAAAAAAAATAAGAAAAGCTAAAGAAATTTGTAAAACAAAAATATGTAAGGTAAAAACGTGAAAAAAAAAACTTGTAAAACAAAAATGTGTAAAACAAAAACTTGTAAAACAAAAATGTGTAAAACAAAAATGTGTAAGGAAAAAATGTGTAAAACAAAAATGTGTAAAACAAAAATGTGTAAAAAAAAACTAAAAATAACTGAGGGCCCCAAATGATTAGCATAGGTGTCGATCTCCCCCATGACTGAATTGCAAGGGAGAGATCCGAAATAATGAATGTCTATTTAAATTTCGTAGAAGTGTCCAACTTCTCCCAATTGATGTTCTTAGATTAAAGGGTGGAAGTTGGCAACACTCATATTCCAATGTATCTATTCCTTCATTGTTAACATGAGTTGTTTTCCTAGTTTACTTCGTGCATATTGGGTTGCTCTTTTGACTAGCTATCAACCATGGGGTGTCTACTACTTGTGTGGTTTCTACATATAGGCACTTTTAAATTTGTGTTTCTTGGGCACACCGATTACATGGAAGAGATGACAAACATTCTTCCATGTCATCAACCTTTGAGTCACTGTATGTGATTCACAGAACTTTCTCCTTCTCGATCTTTCTATAAATGTTTATCTTAGATATCTACAAGGAAAGATCGTGGATCCCTAGGTACTCATCTACTGTACTTAGCCATGGCCTTCCCATTATAATTGGGAAGCCCCTGTTGTTAATGTTAACTTCAATCACTAGTAAGTCAGATGGGTATGACCACCCACACACAGTGGTAATGATGTCCTTCACTAATCCCAAGGGAATGGTGATGGACTGGTCAGCCAGCTCTAGTTGGATATTGCTCTTCTTAAGTTGGGGTAGGTTCCAATCTTGATACATTTCTTGTGAAATTAAGTTGACTTCGGAACATGAGTCAAGAAGAGCCTTATGTGGTTCATTCTTGATGATTTGTAAACAGATTAAGGGGATTCCAGAATTAGAGAATTTTTTGTGAAGGTGGCCTACCTTGATCTACTTAGTTACGGTATGTGTTAACATAACCATATGCGTATAGCTCTGTTGGACTAAAGGGTGTCTCGAAGCTTTATTTGTTGGAGGAGTGGTTGTGGACTCAACCACTTGTTGTTGGGAGAGCTTTTCTGGGCTTTTGGTTACGAATAAAGGTCTTTTCTTTTACAGTTGTTAGAACCAACAACAGGTTAAATATTTACAACTCTCATAGCATTACATTGTTGCAGTTGAGTGGGGAGTTCCCCTTGCATTGTTGGAGCAGGAGGTATGGGAACTATAGGTGGAAGAGGTGTAGATAGATTAGGAGGATGGTAGGTATGTGGGGTGCCCCTTGGAGGAGAAGGAGTCCTCCTAAAGTACTCCTGAACTTCGTAGTAATGTTGGAAAGTTGTGTGATCCATAAAGTCACTTGGAGAAATAGGTTGTTGCACATAATAACCATATGGATCGGGCTTTCGGTAAGGGTATTGTTGTGTTAGCAGTGGCATCCTCCATGACTATGGCTATTTCCATTGCTAATGCTATCCAATGGGTTGTGGTAGAGTTCCACTTGGATAATACATTGATGGTTGGTGGAACTACCTTGGGTTACGTTGAGGATAAGGTAACCTTTAGGGTGTTTGCCATTGGTTAAGTCTCAGATTAAGTGCATACACCCTAGACTCTTGTAGATGTGAGATGATTGGACAACATCCCTTAGGATGGTCATAGTGGTAGATCTCACATCCACCGTCATCGTCTATGTCAGAATCCACAACCTCATTGGAGATAGTAATTTTCCATTTACCTTTGTTATGTGTAGGGCCTAAATCACTCCGCTTTGTCTTGTTCTTATCATTACTTCATTCCTTCTTAGACTGTTCTATGATTTTCAAGATAGTTTCAAGTCTAGAGTCTAAAGAATCTCACAGTTGATCTACCTTAGCCGATAATTCTATTTTTAGCTTTTGAATTGGCAAGGGTTTTCTATTCACCAACTCTTCGAGTGGTGACTCATCCTGTTCATCACAAAATTTCACTCCCTTCTTCTGAAGCGAGGGATCACGGTTGTATTCTTCTACACTTTCCCTTTTTCGTAGATCACCTTCTTCTTTTACTACTTGTTCCAACAAGTAATGTAGTTCATGGGCTCTAAGTTCTGATAGTCTCCCTTGGGCATAAGTCCCAAGGGTTCTTCTAGTTTCATGCCTTAGCCCATCCACAATGTGGCAAAGTTGATCCTGTTGAGCATATCCATGACCCAGGCAACGATGTAACAATGCGTAGTAGTGGCCCATGGCAGCATCCAAGGATTCATGATTACCTTACATCCATCCTTTGATCTACTTATGCAAATTAGACACTCTGGAGTATGTCTGATACTTATCGTTGAAGAGTTCTAACATTGTACTCCACCTCCTAATGGTTTCTGGTTCCAAGGACCGATACCAACTCTCTACTTCCTT